>WYDF02086271.1:0-11009 GCA_009867245.2 Adranes taylori | reverse complement strand
GCCATCGTTCTTGCACTTGAAATATTAAAGTAGAATTTAAATCTCCTTGACTGCATAATTTAGCTATATCACAATAGTCCAATATGTTCGCAGCGAATAAATCACATTATTCTGATTTGTGTGAACGTAATTTTTAATTGTAAAATTGAAAAATGTTACCATCATACGACAAGATCTTGTTTCGTCGTTTCGCGGTCTTGTCAGGCATGAGTGTGTAACTATTTCAATTCAGTTTGACTGCCTTACGTCAGTCTTTCGAGTCTACTATAGTCGCTAAAAAGCGTGTATATTACAAATATACACGCGTATATACAAATATACCATGCTTCTCAGAGAGAAACCTATTGAAGCAATAAGTAATAAAAGAATTCATAACATACACATTTTTTTGCCCAAGCTAAAATTGTTTTATATGAGAATATTGTCACGTTGCACTAGGCACAGTAATCTTACTAAGGCTTGTAATTACTTCTTTTAGGAATTAACTACAAGTTATTTAGGACAGGTTTTGAAATAAATGAGCATTTAAGCAAATGTAAGTATAATGAAATAAAATAAAGGTCAAAATCACATCAAGTTCAAATCAATTAAATAAAATAATGAAATAACAGAAAAACGACTAGCGCGTAATGGCTTTCAAAACTATCTTCTTTTGTCGTAAAAACTCTTAGGGTTTTATACTATCAAACTTAGAGTGTGAACCGAGCAAAACCAGTAACTTTTTAATAGCGTGAATTGTTTAAACTTTATCTGACCATTTAAAACAAATTGGGCATTTGCTGCTTCAAAATTCTAGTAAAAATCTGCTTAGAATCCTACTGATTCTGCATAAATGGCTCTTCTAACTTTGATCTAGGTTATTACAAATTTTCTAGAACCAATCACAATAGTTTGGAATTGGTGACTAATAATTTTATGCATATCTGCAAGAATTAATACTCGGCAAGAGTAATTAGTACCTGCCTATTTAGCACAAAAAGATGCGTTATAATTAACATTAATTGATTATTGTTCGCACTTGCGAACTATGAATTTCTTCATAATTTGAACGTACTACTTCATAATTTGAACGTGTATTTTTTGTTTGTTTGCCGTCGGACAAAATACTCTTGTCTAGCGTCTAGTGCTACATAATGCACAAATGCTTTCATTTGTTTGTTTTTATCAATCATCTTCAATTATTAGTAAGTAAACATCATTTTCTTAATATCAAGTTCATCTTTTTCACATGAAAGTGCATTTTATAATGTTTAATAGTTTCTCAGTTTTTCACTATGTGACTATTTACCTAGTGTTTACAGCAAAGAAAGTTTATGTTTTTGTGTATACAATTGAATGGGTATTAAACGATAATTATTCATGTTAGTACTGATATGTTATCTGATTTATATATGCCTATGTTAGTACTGGCATAATTTACAATAAATCATTATGCCGTCAGTGAATCACATGTCTAAAGAAATTTGACGTAAAGACTTGACTGCAGACTTTAGTGTAAATTAAAAAGGTATTTACAAAAGAAATTGTAGAAACTGTTGAAATATCCGATCCTGATTTTATAAATACTCAATTATTATTCAATTCACGTTTGATATGCTTTTGTTTTTCAGGCTTCAATCGACGGTGTCTGATCTCACTTTAATTTCATCAGCTCTTCATCTTCCAATTTTGGAACCTCTCACGCCCTCAAAACTTGATAAATTATGCACTTTGAGCGCGAGCGCCCTTTATTGTGCAATATCACATGTTACTGCACATTCTGCGTTAACAATAAGTACAAGTACTACGCCAAAAAGTGGCATCTATCAACAGCAGACGAGTTTAACCGGTACCGGATTATCAGTCGCGACAACAGGACAACCTAGTAGTAGTGGAGGTCAACAAGGTAAATGTTTATTTATTAGCACTTAATAATAACTTACATTTTCTCTACAGAGAATCTTGTACAGAAAATATATCAGAAATGTGATTATCTCAAATATTTACAGGAATTGAGAATTAAACGTTCTATTTTTATTAAGTATCGTCCTCATTGTTTATTAAATTTGCTATTCATAATTATTACCAGAATTAAACTTTTTATAATTTTTTTCACAAATCCCAGAACATACTTCGGAATCGCATCACGTCGATAGTGAGTGATTTCACAAATTATCAAATTAAAACCATGTTATTTTGTGATTTTAAATATATTTCTATTAATTTGAAAGCAAAAATATGTGAAAACTAGTGAGAAAATAAGAATGCATTTAAATAGTCTTAATGTGATCTCCACTTGCTCTTGTGTTGGTAAAAAAACTAATTTAATGGCTGTGCCACTAAACCTGCTTAATGCGAAATTATTCACGAGGACTCTTAACAATTAACTCCGCGAAGCTTGATATCTTTTAGAGCCAACTTAAGCTTTCAACTTAACCCACATAAAGTTTTTTAACGGATATGCATTCTAATATTCGCCGAGTGTGTACGAGTGTATACAAACCCTTAGAATATGAAAGATGGGAAAATGCCCTTGTCCAGTTATACTACTATAATTTATTTAGTTATGATATATTTTATTCAAATGCTGTATTTGCATTTTGAGATCAATAAATTATTGTTAATCGTTAATATTTATAGGTTCTAAACAAGAGACTGCAGATGATTTAGATTCTCTTGCAGTTTCCATTGTTGAGGAAGCAATAAATTTATACACGTACATTGGTAGTGCAATTAAGAATTCTACTAGAGCTGGAGGACATGTAAGTGTCTAATCCTTTTATATTTATACAAGTTCTGTCTTAAGCTTTAATTACGTAATAAACGACAAGATATTTGTAGTAAATGGTTTTAGCTCTTTTAAAACTAATTCTTGAAACAAAGAAGTCGCGTCGTGTTAGAGAGAATTCAAATATCTCTGCTCTAAATAAAGTAAATAGATCAGCGTAAAAACAAAGTTCTATCTCTATAATACTACTATAAGTATAAAAAAATTTTTTTGAAATGCTCGTTTTAGAGTAATTATTACACATTTGAAAATAACATGGTTTTTCAACCTGTTTCATAGTTATTCTAAGTTTGACGTGTTGTAGACGCCAAACTAATACTTGAAAAAATATGTAAAAAATATATAATAAAAATTGTTTTATCTTTCGATCCACCTAAAGAAAAGTTTAAAGACAATCATTATTGAGGAAAAAAGGATGAAAATTTGATGTTTCTTTAGCATTTACTAAGGAATATAAGAAGACTGGCAGCCTTATGAACGAAAACGAACACAAAATCTATGAGCATGAGATCCATGTTGCTTTACGTGTAAATCTGTAGTGAGAAAATAGAGTTACCTAATTATATAAAACACTTATAAATGTTTGAGAAAAACCATGGAAAAATAGTTTTTCTGTTGTAGTTTGACGTGTTGTAGACGCCAAACTAATACCTGAATATGTAATAAAATTCAGTTTTATCTTTCGATAAACCTAAAGAAAAGTTTAGAGACATTTATCATTGTCGTGGAAAAAAGTAGAAGGGATTGGAGAGGTCACCGTCATTTCCACCACATCGAGGCGTGGCTTCGATGACGTCATCAAATCCCTGCGCTGTGATTGGTCTACGTCATCAATGCTGCTCTCTGATTGGTTGTTGGAATGATGACGTCACCTCGATCAGCCAATAGCAGGCCGTTCTGGTTAAAAATTGTACAATATAACCTAATTGTTGTGCAATCCAAGGTGGTCGCCGGCTTAAATGTAAATAAAAAAGCACGTAATCGCATTGTTTGTGAATAAAAACGCGCGTGGTCGCATTGTTTGTAAACAAAAAGCACGTGGTCGCGTTGTTTGTAAACGTGGTGTAGCTCCGCCCCGCAGGTGTCGCGCGTAAAAATTCTAATTTGAATTCAAATTATAACGGTTTTCAAAATAACCGCCAACCCGATCAGCTGATGATGTGAGGTTATGTATTACGCAACGCGTAATACATATGTATTACGATATTGCGCAATAATGAGACGTAACTGATAAATTCTATACGAGGATAAACGATAATGCACGAAGTTAAACGATGATAACTGAGGCCGATACACGAAGTTAGACGATTATACCCGATACTGATGATAAACGAAGTTAAACGACGACATTCGAAGCCATTGATACACGAAGTTAAACGATGATACCCGAGGCCGGTGATACGCGAAGTTAAACGATGATATCCGAAGCCGATGATGCGCTTCGGGATTTAGAAATAAAATTTGTTATACCGATTAGTTAAGGTCAGAAAATGATACCTGTACCTTGTTTTTATTATCAGATATACAGGCTGGTCAGTATAAAAGTATCAACTTTACCGAATTTGAAGTGGTTTTTCTCCATTTTTTTAAATGGACCATCCTGCATATTTTTACAGCAAGTGCTGTAGAATTAATTTTTTTGTCGATCCATTTGTAATGTCCCTATACCTGTCTTTAGTGGTTTTTACGATAAACATGAAAACTTAAAATTGCAATGTTATACATATGCAACAAATTAATCAAGTTAGCGAGAAAATTAAGAAAAAAACGAATGAAAATAAGAAAGCAAGAATTCGAGTTGTCAGATTCAAATTGTCAATTCAAAAATGAATTATTCAAAAACTGAATTAGTAGATATGATTCTTATATTGGGTGCATACGAAAGGAACCCATTTTTGGCGAGTAGAATTTATAGGGAAAAATATCCAGAAAAGAGACATCCGGAAAAGAGAGTTTTCGCGAGCTCATGACAAGATTTATAGAGACTGGAAATGTATGTTACACTAAACCCAAGAGACCTAAAAGGTCATCAAATGAAGAAAAATTTTCAAATGATTTTTGAAAATTTTTAATTTCTGAAATATTTTCAATTTTATGGCTTTGCCCAAAACCAAGCATTCTATTGTCAATTACGGAAAATCCAAATGTAAGTCAAAGAAAAATCTGTGAAAACACCGGTGTAAATAAAAAATCTGTTCAACGAATTTTGAAAAAAAATCGACTACACCCTTACCATATTCTGTTACATCAAGAGTTTACAGAAGAGGATTTTGACAGACGTGTTGAATATTGTAACTGGGCCAGTCAAAAGCTAGAAGAAAATCCATCTTTCTTTCTTTATGTATTATTTTCTGAAGAGGCAACTTTTCACAACAATGACTCTGTAAACAAACATAATTTTCATTATTTTGCAGTTGAGAATCTTAGAATTTTCCGACAGTGGACCGGCAGCATAGATGGAGCATCAATGTCTGGGGAGGGATTATTGGCGAGTATATTATAGGACCGCATTTTTTTCGAAATCATCTAACTGGGCCAGTATACTCAAGTTTCTTAGAAAACAAATTACCTCAATTATGGGCAAATGTTCCTCCTGAAATTCGAGAAAACATGTGGTTGCAGCATTATGGAGCACCACCGCATAATTCTATTGTACGAGATTACCTTAACACGTATCCCGAGAGAACTGGTCCTGTAAAATGGCCAGCTAGGTCACCGATATTACACATCCTGATTTTTACATATGGTATATGCGGAACCTCCAACAATTGCAGAAAACATGAAGCAGAGGATTATTAACGCTTTTAGAAATATAACATCTCAACAATTAAGAAGAGTGCAGATGGAGTTTTTAAACAGAATAAATCTATGTTTGTAGCAAGGGGGGAGACAGTTTGAGCTTTTGTTACCTTAGGTTTTGTTTGTTTCATTACTTCCGCAAATATGTTTATACTACTTGTTTTTTTATTAAATTTATTTATTTTGTTCTTGTTTAATGTTTTTGTATAAATGAACTTTAAATCACCCTTAATTTATTTTAAATAATTGGTAATTTTATTTTTAAACAAAAATAGCAGTAAATACTATGCAATTTAAACTTTTTATGTTTATCGTAAAAACCGCTAAACATAGGTTATATATGGATCACAAAAAAATTTATTGTACAGCACTTGCTGTAAAAATATACAGGGGGACCATTTAAGAAAATGGAGAAAAATGTCTTCGAAGTCGGTAAAGTTGATACTTTTATACTGATCACCCTGTATATCTGATAATAAAAACAAGGTACAAGTATCATTTTCTGACCTTAACCAATCGGCACAACAAATTTTATTTCTGAATCTCGAAGCGTTTGGACACAGCGACGTTTTAATTTACAATATGAAATTCACAATTTTTTGACAAAAACAAAACTTGAGAACTGCTGAGAAGATTACTTTGATACTTTTACAAATGTTAGAGAATAGCCAAGAGTTTTAAATAAAATTAAAATATATAGGGTATTCCATTTAAAAAAAGTAAACATTTTCATATAACACTTTTTTGAAACACTGTATATCTAAAAATATTTTTAAAAGATGCTCATTTGGTAGCATAACACATCCCCAAAATTTCAAATTGTTACCAATAATACACACCAAGTTATTGGAAACCGACGTACTATTGTCCCAGCCTGTACAATCGAATTACACCTACCTTTTACACATACATATATCCAAAACAATTACAGTACAGCTTCAGAAACTCGAACACATATGGGGATGTATCGTTCGAGTTTGGGGGTTGTCCGAGTTTTTGAATATATTTTACTGTTTGTTCTACTTTTGTTTTGTTTTTAATACATATATACATATCTTTATTAGCATTTATTATTTTTATTTTAAATTTTATACATTTATAGTTTGTAGTTATATAATACATTAAAAAAAACACATGTAACACAATTTTTGGATGCAAAATTATAAGAGATATAACGTAAATAATTCATAAACATAAAAATAGGTATGTATAAAAATAATAAAGCAAGTAGAAAGCATTTCTTTACAAATGCAACACATAATTAGCCATAGTTGACTGTTTTAAGGTTTTCAAATGAATATCTCTTGCTTGTTTGGATATTCTTTTCAACACTAGAATATCTTGCAGAGAAATGTCATTCTCTTGGGCCCATTGAATGCAAAGTGAATAGATTTTGCTTCATCTGTATTTTTTACTTTGTTTTGCCTAGAAACAACTACTTCATCTTGTTCTTCATGGTCTCCGTTCGCATTTGCCTCGTCGTCGTCATCTTCAATACATTCTATTAAGTCAATTTCGTTTTCTCCGGTCGCCCACTTCTTTATTTCCTCTGTTGTTAACTGCCCCGCTCCTTCAATTTTTTGTAAAGTTTCGTTAATGTTTATTAAATCTTCATTTTACATTGCTTTGCCAAGACTGCCAATGGAATCTCATCTTCTTCGTCCCATTCATTACTTTCAGACCGCGGTTGTGATAACTGTGACCAACTCTTATTTATGTTATTGACACTAATGCTCTGCCAAGCTATTATCACCGTATCCTTCAAGTTGCAATTTTTCAAGATGTTAACGATATCCTCATTTTCTTGAGAAATTACGTTTTGTAGCAGAAGTTTTGGATAACTTATCTTAATATTCTGTATCAAATTCTGATCCATAGGTTGGATCAGATCCAAATTCTGATCCATAGGTTGGATCAGAACTGTACAGTTAGGCGGCAAAAACATCACTATTAAATTGGGATGAATGCTATTTAATCCCTCTTCGGAAGGATGCGATGGTGCGTTATCAAGCATAAGTAAGGCTTTTTTTGGTTTATTAACATCCTTCAGATACCATTTAACAGAAGGAATAAACTACTCAATAAAAGGATCTTTTGTCATCCATCTTCTAATGGTTGCTTTATACACGACAGGTAAATAAAGGTTTTTGAACGTTTTCGTTCGGAAAACTTCCCGATGACTAACAGGGGTAACTTGTGAATTTGTGAGTTCCTGCAGCATTGCCGCATTGCATGAAAGTCACTCTGTCTTTCAAAATTTTTCGTCCAGGAGCGAATTGTTCACTAGCATGAACCCAAGTGTTTCCTGGTAGAACTTTCCAAAAAGCTGCCGTTTCATCAGCGTTATAGATTTGGTATTTTGTCAAATCTAGTTCTGCAACGAGTTCCGAAAACTTTTTTTGAAACGGAATGACGGTGGCGGCATCACTTGAAACACCTTCCCCGCAAACTTTTAGATATCGTATACCATGTCTAGCTCTACGGAACCAGTTGTATAAAGTTTTTTCCATTTTTTGGTTTTCCACACGTCGCAATATTTTCCTTTTACCACATGCGTCTGCGGTACAAGTCTCAATATTGCGCGTGTTGCGTACTTCTATTTCTTTGATGATAATGTTGTTTTAATAAGGAGGAAATACGGTAAAATAAGGTTTAGATTACTGTTATGTTATATTACTCTAACGTTTGCGATTTTTTTTAAGTTATATTATTATTTACTCTGCACCTACTGAAACCGCTGTTCAGTAGGTGTTCAGTAGTAAATAGTAACGTTAATTTTCCGACTACAAAAAGTGCGTCGACGGATAGATGTTACTCCAATTACCATCTGACCGCGGGCGAACAAGGTAATAGCTACCAGTTCAATTCTTTTTCGTCAACTGCTGCTTCATACAACATAATGCATGGTTTATTTCTTTGCTAATGAATACAGTATAAGACAACGTTGCCAATTTGTGTTTACTAAAATTATTTTTAAAGATAAATATTCTGTTTTTATACATTTTCAAATAGAATAGTTATCCAATTGTGGTAGAAATATGGAAAACTTATTTTTTCGATGAGATTTTATAACCAAATAAATGCAAGCATGTATGTAACTGTCTGTGGATGGAATTTGTAGCCTACATTCCGGCATAACTTTGGAACTGCTAAACTTACAACAATATTTGATAAACTTACGATTTTATAGACTTATACAGTATTGTAGTAAACTATGGGAGTCAAACATTCTTAGAAATGGTAGTGAAGATAGAAAAGTATGAATTCTTGTTATTTATAATTATTTAGTTATAGAAACATGGAATATATTTATACACATCCGGTAATCATTTAATTATTTATGACAGTTACAAAACTAAACCATGTACGTATGCATTGCAATGTTCAATTTGAAAGTTTTAGTTCGATTCGTCTGAAGAATCTCTTGCCGAATCACAAATACCAATTATTAGTGGTTCCACTGCAACTTCAAGACTGTCCTTTTCCCTACATTTATTTTTAATTTCCTCAGCATGCTTTACACATTTTTGCCATAAGTTATGGCTGTTTTACAATTCTTAGCCATAATTAATTTTAAAAGAAGTATTTTGTCTGGTTACATGGTTCTTAATATTTGCCCATATTAACTAAATTGCGTTAAATTCACAGTGTGCAATTGGTAACCATAACAACTTTACTTTATCGCCTTGTAAAATAATTATTCTTTTACCAGAACCAGATGGCTTTTTGATACCTCCACGATAATCACTAATTTCTTGAACATGTTCTCGGTATATATTATAATTACCGCAAACGGTATCGATTTCAACTTGCTCACACCAACCGAATTTATTAGAGTGATTTGCGCCACACCAAGTTACATCCGTATAATAAATTTTCCAGCCTTTCTGACGTAGAAGCTTTATTTCTCTCAATAAAACAGCTCTCTTAGCTGAAATTGTTAAACTCTCCATAATGACAGGTTTTTTTATTATTCTTCATATACTGACATTTCATTTGCCGTAATAAATTGTATATGGTCCTCTCGGAACATTTGGGAAAGCTTCATCCTTCAAAGTACGGCGTCATTACAAATCGCATTGTGAGTGTACTTATTTCCGAAATTTACTTTTTTGAATTTAAAGTTCTCAAGTGCATCAACACAATTGTTTGTTATTTGTATCTATTTTTAAACTAGAAGAAAAGAAGTGTTATAAAAAATTTGTGTGAAATTTTAAATTTGTGAATAATTTAAGATAATGAATTAACATAGTTTTCCAAAACTTTATTTAGAACGCACACAGTTCTATGTCGCTATCCTTTGACTTGCGAATCGTGTGAAGATGCTTCCAGACGATGTGTGTATTTGGCGAATACACGAATGCTACGGCATTCGTTTACCTTCGGACACAATGCGGTGGTTAGGCAAATTTTCGCTTCGCAAAACATTTGGCACGCGTAGACACATGGATCGCCAGAGGCGTTCACCCGTTCGGTGTTCAGTTAAAAATGGTAAGCGAAGGACAGAGTGTTGCCGCTGCTACTTGTCGGATTATAAGATGAGAAAGAGTATGCATACCAGCACGCGACTTAATGTTAACTTTCACCGTAGTTAGTATGCGGCGAAACGTTGACATCAGGGAATCCTTCATTTTTTAACTTCAATAACCTGGTATTACATGCTAAACGAAGTTTTCAATATGTTCCAGGCATTTGCCACCTTATTCTGGTTTTTATGCCCCGAAATTTTCGGGTTTCAGATAATCGATTGCTTTTTTACAATTGTAAAAATTCCAATATCAATATGAGGGCTATTAGATATACATATAAATATAATATAATAATAATAATAATAATAATTTATTCCAGTTGGTACGCTTTTCCTCTTATTCCCATCGTCTGCAGTTTGTTTAGTAATTTCTTTCGATCCACAGTCTCGAAGGCCTTTGAGAAGTCTATAAAAATTGATACACTATATTTTCCTTTATCTATTTCTTGTTTTACTTCTTCCGTGTATTCTAATAGGGCGCATTGCGTTCCACTGTTTTCTTGATACCCGTACTGTTTTGGGTCAAATCCTATTGTTTTGTTGATGAAGTCAAACAGTCTATTTTTTTTATTTTTGTAAAAGTTGTTAGTAGCGATATTGGTCTGTAATTTTTTATTTCCGACTTCTCGCCTTGTTTAAAGATCGGTACCATTTCTGTTTCATTTAGTTCCTCATGGAACTTTCCGTTTTCTATTATATTGTTGGTTATCTCAGTCACTAACGGTGATATTCGTTTCATTATTAATTTCACATCCTTTGTGCTTATGTTCTCTAATCCTGGTGAGCTTTGATCTTTTATATTCGATATAATATCTTCCACTTCATTTTTGTTCCTAGAATTTAAAAACATGGTTTTTATGTTTTTTTCTTCTGTAATGTTTCTTGTGTTTGTGTGTGTTTGTTTTATATCTTGGC
>WYDF02086260.1:0-11009 GCA_009867245.2 Adranes taylori | reverse complement strand
TCCTTGAAAATGTTGAACAAGGATAATCTGCTAAAATTTAAATAATGTATAAACCCTTTTATGGCTTAATTATCAATTTTGTCAATACCAAATAAGATTTTATCAAATCTACTTCCATTTGCATTTACATATAGGATTCGTTCGAAATATTGAAAAACGCGCCTGCAATGTCGTTAGTTCAATCGTGTTAAGAGCAAAGTCTAGAAGGCCGTAGAACAACCTGATAAATGCCGTTCTGACCTCCATCTCTCTACCAACTCTTTCTATATAGGTACGACGTTGTTTCCTTTATACGAGTTTAAAAGTCAAATCCAGATCAGATCAAATTTATTACATGATATGCACATTATACGCATGATGATCTACACATTTGGGCAAAAATATTACACAATCTAGGATTTATATTTTAAATAGTGAGCATCGGACTTTAACAATAGAGAGAAAAAATGTTTAATAAATCTAGGGTGCTAGTCGCATCGATGTGAGGAAAAAAGCCAGAAAGTTAGAAGAATGACTAGAACATCCCTCCAGACTTCCTTGAAGTAATGCATTCGATCCCAGAGAGATGAGTTCTCCAGATGGGTCTCAACAAAATAGGCATCCAATTTATTACTCGCATATTTACTGAGTCTAGGGTACTATTCGCAACCTTGTCCTTGTTGAATGATTCACTAAAGAGAATTTAAGGACATTGAAGAGCCTCATCCTTATAGGCTCCTTTTCAACCATGGTTAGGCACGCTTAAAGAGTCTGTTTACGTAGTAAGCAGAGTAATGTCTGGAGAGTACAATGTCTTCAAATCTGTAGATTCCAAGACATTGCTTAATTGCATATTGTATTATCATTTACATTTCAGAATTTTATTTCAGTTTTATTGATATTTCATGTTACATATTGCTAATGCTAACAAGATTGATCTAGAGACTAGGAGCGATGGCTTCTATACTCCTAGAATCTGTACACAACATTTGATAAAATGTTTTAATAAATTTATATTGCCTTTCTGGAGTTATCTGGAGGATAAGCACTAAGGTGATTATACTCCCAGATAATTCCACAAAAGCATTTATTTATGTTTAGTACATAATAAAAAGTAGTTCTTAAAAGTACTAGGGGATAAGTACTAGGAAAGTACTTACTAGGATACTAGAGGATATCTTAAAAGTACTAGGGGAAAAGTACTAGAAGTACTCGGGAAAAAGTACTAGGGGATTATAAGTACTAGGGTGATCTGGAGCATGGGAACCGCATCAGGTGTGTCTTATACTCCCAGTTATCGCTACAAAAGTTATATTTAATTCATGTACTGTATTTTTTATTATACATACAAATTATTAAATTAACATTATTTGAACTATAGGTCATATATTGATTACATAGATACATGGGATTATCTGAAGGATGGGAGCCACGTTAAGTGTGTCCCATACTTACAGATACTGCTAAAAAAAACTATGCATATCAGATATATTATTTAAAAATCATTTAAAAAACTTCATAATTAAAGATAGCTGTGATCTTTAAAGCAATTAACCAGAAATTCCTAACTAAGTAAGATTGATATTATTTTATATATTTTTAATGTTATATTTTCAAATTAATAATTTTACAATTTAGCTACTTAGCTTCTTGCAATGTAAATGGCATTCTAAATCAAAAACATGACCTTGAAGTCTTCTTAAATACTCAACATATAGATGTGTGTCTCATCTGAGAGACTCACATGTCTAATCAATCATATATTAAATTAAAACGCTATAAAATATATCACACTCTTCATCCCACCAATCAAGCCAAGAATGTCATCATTTTGAAGAATGTCATCTGCAACGAGATGATGTCCAACTCACTGTAGTAGGCATTAATTCTACCAAATAAAAACTTAGTGTTGACGCTATTTTTTGTCCTCCCAGATGTAATCTTAAAAAAGACGTTTATTTGTCCTTCCTGCGTCACTCTGGAGAAAGGTTCATCATTGGTGGTGATTTTAGTTCCAAACATGTCGACTGGGAATCTAGACAAATTACAACTAAAGGCAGTGAATTAAGAAAAGCCATCCAGGAATGGAATTGCAGCTTTCATTCTACTGGTAAGTCCACTTATTGCCCCACTGATCCTAATAACACATCAGTTTTATTGGACCGTTTCATCTTAAGGAAAGTTTCTCCTAACTTCATCGATGTGGAAGAAAACTTCGATCCTGACTCCGATCATTCAGCTCTTATCTTGACACTCAGTGAAGGGATAATTAAAAGAACGTCACGTCCTGCTCTTGTCAATAAAAATACCAATTGAGAAAGCTTTCGCATTGATCTTCAAGAGAACATCAACTTGAATATAAATTTAAAAACAGTGACACAACTGGAAGAAGAAGCTGAAAATTTCACCAGACTTATTCAAACAGTTGCCTATATTAATACTAAAGGAATTACTCACCTAACGAAAGGACTAAATTATCTTGTAGAAATCAGAAATCTGGTTAAAGAAAAACGAAACATTAGAAAAGGTGGCATCAATGAATCCCTCTGATAGGACCATCCTAAACAACAAAACTCAGAAATTAAGAAGAGAAGTATCAAAACTCAAGGAACAGCCAATTAACACTTACCTGCAGGATCTAAAAACATATAAAGACACAAATTACTCTCTCTGGAAAGCTACCAAGAAGATTAAAAATCCGATTACAGCTATCCCATCTATTAGAAGTGATATGGGTCCATGGGCTAGAGACAACAAACAAAGTGCAGATATGTTTGCAGAGCATCTGGCAAAAATATTTGTTCCGCATGATATGCAGGAAGATGTAGACTTGCCATCTAATAATCGTAAATCTGGAATCATCCCACCAGTGACTCCAAAAGAAGTACTTGAAGAGATTAAGAAAAATTTTAAGCCGAAAAAAGCACCAGGATTTGATCTAATTACTGGTGAAATCCTGAAACAGCTGCCTAGGAAAGATATTGTTTTAGTAACCTATCTATTTGATGCTGCCTTTAGATTAAAACATGTCCCTTCTTGATGGAACGTCGCGGAAGTAATTATGTTGCCAAAACCTGGTAAACCACAAAATGATCTGTGAAGTCTTACAGACCCATATCTTTGCTACCAATAGTTTCAAAACTCTTTGAAAAACTACTACTTAAAAGACTTAAGACCTTAATAGTGAACAATAATTTGATCCCAGACTTTCAGATTGGTTTTAGACAAAAATATTCTACAATTCATCAAGTACATTGTATTACTAATCTCATCGAACAAGCACTTGAAGGCAAACAGGCCTGTTCTACAGTATTTCTAGATGTTACTCAAGCTTTCGACAAAGTTTGGCATGAAGGTCTAGTAAAAAAAACTAAATAAAATGTTTCCTAAACAATATGTACAGATATTAACATCTTATATATCAGATTGATTATTTAGAACTAAACAGAAGGATGATTACTCCGAGTTGAAAGAAATAAGAGCAGGAGTGCCCCAAGACAGTGTACTTGGCCCTATTTTCTACATCCTATTCACTAGTAATTTACCAACCTTAGTAGATACAACGGTGAGTACTTTTGCAGATGATATTGTTCTTCTAACGGTTGATCAAAATCATGAAGATTCTACCAGAAAACTTATACAGTCATGGACTGGACTAAAAAATGGAAGATTAAGCTCAATGAGCTCAAATTAGTTCATGTCAGCTTTACAAACAAACATGCAACCAACCAGTTTCCACTAGAAATAAATTGTACTATGGTGCCTTATGAACTAAGTGCTAAATATCTTGGGATGACCATAGATGCTAAATTACGATGGAAGGTACACGTCAAAAAGAAAAGAGCTGAGTTTTCACTCAAATACAGACAACTTTGTTGGCTCCTTGGTAGAAACTCCAAACGGTCAATATCTAACAAATTGGTAATCTATAACCAAATTCTGAAACCCGTATGGCTATATGGCATCCAATTCTGGGGTTGTGCCATAATATCAAAATTATTCAAACCTTCCAGAATATGGTGTTGCGCAATATTGTCAATGCACCATGGTATATCTGAACTTATGATTGAAGAGAACCAAACCAACTGATCTTGTATAGTGTGCAAAAGCCGAACCTCGTGCACGAGTGAAATGAATATTCCAGAAAAATTAGAAGACGTTGTTGGACTGTGTCTAGAAAACATTCACCCCTAGTTTTAAGAAATTGCCATATATAAATTAATGGTTAGTCCATTGAGACTAGTTTTTATAACATAAACTCCAGTGGGAATTTTATAATAATAATTTTTACAGATTATAATTATTTAAATTTGACTCAATAAATAAAGATGCCCTCTTATGAAAACAAGACGCAAGTAAATTATCATTACCTACATATTATGTTTGTAAAACAATCGTTGCATTTAAATGATGTAATCAGAATTAGATTAAAAATTCATATGTTTAAAATATCAAAACGACATATTACATTCGTGTTGAGCTTGCAGGTTTATATTACTATACAAGTGCATCTTGTAGCACGCGTCAAAAGTAGGATAAGCAAAATAAAACAATTAATTAATAGGCTTAGCAAAACGGCAGTGCTAATTAAACATCAGAACATTAGCAAGGTTTTTACAAATATCTATTGGTAAAAAAATGTGTGTACGTGATCGCCACCCTATCTTTCATATACTGGAAGTCATAAGTTTTATTATATTTTGCATAAAACAACAGTTTTGACTCACTTTATAACTTGTCTATTAAATTCAATTAGCACAATGATTGTTTAGGTTAATAATCGATTAGCACAGAAACGCAAAGCTGAAATCATGCGAGAAAAGTGTACTTAGCATGCGTTTGGATTTAGTATTTTGGCATGTGTACTAATCTTTGTCTTTGACAACACTAAAATTGGAAACATTACCTGTATTGAAACATTTATTTAAGTGCCCTTTATAAAATCCCCATTCCCGGTTTTGTATATAATTGTCCGTCTTCAAGAATCTTTGACTAAAATCGGTGCTTTTCAGACAACACCGTCTATGCGCTCGCATATCATCGTGCATCTCGGTCCAACTGCAGTTTCGTATATTATCGAACATCTTTGTCTCTCCTTAGCCACGCATGCTCAGAACGATTAGAATATATATAATGAATAAAATGTCATAAATGGCGCAAACAAATATATTATTACAGAATATCCTCCGGAAATATGATTCTCGGGCGCCAGGTCAGTTTAACTTGAGACCGCACGTTGGAACCGCTGTCTTTGTTCCACCAGTCCTCAGTGGACTTGCTTAGGGTACGGGTAGCTACGAGTATGTGAGTAGTCTGGGTGATCGTCTTTTTTTTGTGAGCAGCTAAAATAGATTTTAACAGGTAATTAGTGAAACAGCATTAACTTTTTTACAAAATACGTCTATTGGTATTCATAAACAATACAAACAAGCAAAGACAGATAAATGCAAAATTGAATGTCAATAAATTAAATGTGATATCAAATTAATAGCGCATTAATGGCGGTTAGCGAATAAACAATGGTTATAATAATTTCATCAATACAAATGAATACAAAACGTTATATGCAAGCGGTGCATGTAAAGCAGTACCAATGTACGGTGATAAAATAATAAAACAATAATTATGCGGGAAGCATGTACTTTAGCAAATTAATTCAGACAATGATAATAGCAGGAATACAATGGACCACTGTAAGTCACCGTAATACCGCGGTGAGCGTCAGTGCTACAATTACGGCGTGCCTAAGGCTAACTTCTGTGATCGTAGGTTAGAAATATCATTATAGTGGAGGGGTGATCAGGTACACTATAAACCACCGTAACACCGCGGTGGCGTCAGTGCTACAGTTGTCGAGTTACTAAGATTAGTCTCGGTGAGCGTAGACTAGATTTATATACTCTAACGGACGACATGAGGAGGAATACTGTAAGCCACAATAACACCGCGTGAGCGTCGGTGCTATCGTTACTGAGAGACTGATCGTAAGATGGATCCATACACTTTAGTTTTGCAGGGAATAGGCAAGGTAAGGTAGTAGGATAAATAAAGCTACTGAAACAATGTAAGATATATGAAATCGTTTACCAAACGTATTACCTGTCCGGATTGTCGCTGGCTGTCGCTCTGCTCACTAACTCGAATTGGCTGGTCGTTGACTGCTGGCTGCTGCTGGAAGTCTTCGAGTTCGCAAAATTGGAACTTAATAATTCTAATAAAATCTCGGTATTTGTAAGCTAAAGCCATCGTTCAGCTTTTATTCTGAATGCAAATCAGCTCTAGCTAACCACACATCGTTTTCATTCCGATACGGTCTTCGCACATTATGACGCAGCAACAGCAGTGTAGCGTACAACGACAAGCCAACACATTTATCAATTGTCGCCAACACATGTATCAATATCAATTGTTAGCAGACGCGGTTAGCATTTCCTTTCTACGGACGGATGGCAAACACTTAAACGCGTTTCCTTCAGCACACCTTAGACATACCTAATGTGTGTATAGTGAGTAAGCAGCAAGCCACAATCAAGCAGAGCTCTCGGTTGCTTAGGAATCTAGCGAATGCGCGTACAACGACGCGCTCATATATCTCAACAGAATGTATGTTCAAATTTAATAACTGGTCGTTCCAAAACTGGGGTTGCGGAATTTATTTGTTTAATCTATTCCAAGCTACAGCCACTACTAAAATCTTTTCGTATACTGTTTTTTATCTTCAACTTCATGTATGTACTAGGTGGGTATCTTAAGTAGCGCAACAATTAGGTTACATTGCGCAATAGCTGATTTTTCATTAAAAACTGTTAGTAATTTAATGAGTGGCAAATTTACGAAAGAAGGTTAATCATCTTCAAACCGCCATTATATATCTTTGGCTATATCTTTGGAACCATTAGAGTCGGATTCCTCAAGTCTGGTATCAATTTAAAGAGAATCACAAGGGCAATCAAAATGTATAAAAATATACGGAGTGTTACTAAAAAGTTATTTAAAAAATGTTATTGCTCAAAATTGGCTCAGTATCTTCAATTGCTCATGTTGCCTGCCTTGAGGTCTTCTATTTTTATTCAAGTTCCCCTAGATAAATTTTTCCAACTTTCATGCGTACGTGTATGGTATATGAAAGATAAAAATACAGAGGCAGTACTTACAAGCGCAATTTCATAAATCAGTTTCTTTTGTTATTCGTACGGAAGAGCCACGTGCTTAAATACGGCATATTCATTTAATTTGGAACATCTTTTGTTAAAAAGCATGGACGCCTTGAAAGAGGATTATGCACATAGTTAAAACAAACTAGAATTAATATTGATGATAAGAGAAAGATTAAAACTTATGTTCAATGACTGTAACTAATGTGTTTTAATTGCAAAGGTTCATTTCAAGCTGTTCGAAATAGCTATACATATGTGTATGTTTATCAGGTTATCGAGATTCGCTTAAAGATTTACTAAAAGTAAGAAAAAAGTGTGCATACACATTACAACTTTTATATAAATATAAAAACATGACAAGAGAGAGAACCAGAGCTAGCCAACTCTATATAATATATAAGTTTCTCAACAATTGACCAGACTTTATGTTTCATAATTTCAAGATATAAATTTGTTTAAGAAAAGACACTATTATATTTGTACTGGAATTTAAAAAGAAGGAGCTATTTCAGATTTTTAATTAAAAACGTAAAAACGTGCAGTCCGTCAACTATTGGAAGAAATTGGAGGAGTGCTAGTTTGGATTTTTAAAGTAAAATGCCAGCTTACTCGATAAGACCAAAACTACTCCATCTTAGGAATTCGATAGATGATGAAAATATAAAAATTTTGTATTTAAAACAATTCTTCAAGAAAACCAACAGGGACGTACTTATAAGCCAATGAAAAGTGACATTTTTCGAAAATATTAAATTGTGAAATTTGATATAAATATAGAGAAATTTCGAAAAAGCCATGACTTTGTAAATAGATTAAAGAAAATTAATTAAATAATCAAAATTCCAAAAGAATTCATAATTTTTTGGAAAAAATAAATTTGTAACGGTTTTTAATAGTGTAACGCCACAAAATATATTAAATGTATTCACTTTTTATATTCTAATGTAATGATCTTCAAACATTTGAAATATATAATCTAAGGGAAAACGAGAATTATTAAACGTTTGAAGGAAACTATCGCATGGAAGGAGTTTGTGGTCAAGAGAAATCCAGGTCATTCCTTCCGTAAATTAGTTTGCGCTTCCATCTGTTAGAAGAGATCTAATTGAAAAAGTAATTTATTAGATGGAAATTCAATAAGTAAAAGTGGGAACCATTGCTCTTATTTACGCCAGGTTTGTCCGTCAGGGGGGCATCATGATCGGCAGAAAATATATATGGAATTTTGTTAGATTGTAGTTTAGTCAGAGGTTATTGTTAAAATTCTCTTACTTTATCCGCTCATTTCTATCGTGAAAATTATGTCTGGAGTTCAGATGTGAATAAAATATTAATTTTATTTATATATTTTAGTAAAAGGAACTAAAATATACTCAAGTTGTTTTAATTTTATTTTGAGTAAATAATTCATTTCAATCAAAGTATTTTCTTTCCATTTCAAAAATTAAATTAACCATCGATAAACTTTTGTGTAGATGTTGAACACAAGTTATTTATTTGTGTATTAATAATATTTATTTAACTCTATTGTATTATGTTGTCAGGTACTATTGCATTCAAATTAATATTTATATAATCCAAATAAATAAGTACTTGTTTTATTATTACCCTAACTTTATTAACCCCATTTAATTATAATAATATATGTAATATATTATTAAGGGAAAAATATATTGGTTAAAAATCTTCTGGCGTTTTATTGTGGTAGTTTATTTATTTAATTCTTGAGTTGTACTTGTTTTAACTTTGGCCTTATTCAAGCAAGGGTTCTAATAATTATTGTCTAATTATAGTGTATAGTTCCTCTAGCCCCAAATATTAATTTATAAATTTTGAGCACGCCCTAACTTCACATTTGTTCTTTGATTCCGGTTGGATTGGATGGGTTTTAAGCTGAAAGTAGAATTTATTTATCCAGTTGCAGTTCACACAATCCCATGTCACAATTTTAAACATCACAATAAATTATTGTCACTTGTCAAAATGTCGAAAAGCGTTTATCTGCTTCTCTCCCATAAAAGGAACCCAAAGTTGGCCGAAAAGTTATAGCATAAAAATAATAAGTACATATTTGTACTAATAAGTAAATTATTGTTCACTTATTAGTATTAGTTAAGAAATTTAATTTCAATTTACTTATACAATTGATATTATTGTCAAGGTTGATCGATTAGAAATTTAAATATTTTGAATACAGCTCAATGAAGCAGTGAGCCGTTCTGGGCCGATCAAGCATGCGGTCTAGATTCAATTTAATGTAACAGGTTTGAATGCCAATTAAGAGATGTCCCCGGGGTCACATATACACAAATAAAATTCAATATCCATATTTATTTTTATATTGCATTATTTACAACTAATGGATGTAAAAATGTGGATGCGTTATTCAAATGTTTCGTATTTTACAAATAAATAGTTTATTTCAACCCGAACCATAAGTAATTCTCCCATTCAATCCCTTCATATTTATTTCCGCATTGTGTCCATGCAAACTTTTTTGTCTTTCTCTTGTTTTCCTTTCCTTTCTTTCTGTTTTCCTTTTTTCTTATTCATATGTCTCACAACCCATTTCTTCCACTTATTCTCACTTCTCAACTTATTTACAATTTTACGCTTCTCTTCTCTGATTCCTCCTTCCATGATACCATTTATTCCATATTGCGTTACCTCTAACTCTTCACAACATAAACTTCCCACCAGCATTCCTCACATTCACATCGTCATCTTGTTAATTTTCCACATTATTATCTCCATTACTTATGTGTCCTTTACTCCATGCCCGCTGTGCATCCTCCAATGATTCGCTACCATCCTTTGTTCATCCGTCCATAACATTTCTTTAAATACACACACCCAATACTCCCACGTTTCTTCGTCCTTCGTACATATACTACAACACCTTTCCATATCAAATTTTTATTTACAACATCTTTTCCTTTTCCAATTTTTTATTTACAACTTTTCCATAGAACTTATATATCTCATTCATCACTGTTACTCTACTATAATTGCCCACGGTACCCACTTGATGCACGGGCACAATCTCTTTTACCTTCCAGTCTTCTGCAATCTTCTCTTTCCCTTTCCACACAGCACTCATGCACTTACTTCTTCCTCATACAAGATCTTCCACACATCCACCGCTATCCCATCTGGACCTACAGTACTACTTTGTTTCATTTTATTCATCTCATTTTTTACATCCCCTTTTTTAATATTTGTTTTATTCCTTTCTAATTCTTTATTTTCACCTGTACGAACTACGCCATTTTCCTATTCATCTTCTTCTACTAAACTCTCTCTACATTTTATTTTCTATACTCCTATCTATATAGTGATAGGAGTATAGTGACAACATTTTGTCTTCTGAGAACATTTTGTCTCTAACTTCTCACTAGTGAGAAGTTGTAGACAAAATATTGACACTATGTACTAATGTAGTATAATGACAAAATTCATTGACTGTCAGTGTCAACATTTTGTCAACATTCCTCACTAATGGGAAGTTGGTAACAAAATGATCTCAGAAGATAAAATGTTATCATTATGAAATATACTGACAAAATTCATGCCTTTTCATGAAGAATTATTGATTTGCGGACGATGGAAGGAAACAATAAATATAATTCAAATATAAAAATGGAGAATTTTTTTTGTTTTACGTAGGAAGTAGAGAAACCTTCAAAGGGGAGAAACCTTCCCACACTGTCGGATGCCCGATGCATCCGAAGGTGTGGGATTTTTACCCACTAGTACTCAACTCCCTGTTGGGATTGTATATTGTTGAAAGATTGGAGAGTTTGTTTAAAGGAGGCTTTAGGATTTATCATCCTCTTTAGCCTGGAACTGGTAATTAATGGAATGCTTTTAGAA
>WYDF02086249.1:0-11009 GCA_009867245.2 Adranes taylori | reverse complement strand
TTTCTACCTTTGTGGTCTCTCATATATGATTCGCAATTTTCGATGATTGCTTGCTTAATTAAACAACTATTATAATGTGTCTTGATTATTTTATTCATTTGAGAATTAGTTCATTTGGAGAATTGGAGTATTTTATATGTTATGGTGACCCGATTTACCTAAAAACTAAAATTTAAATTATATTAACCAAAATAAATTATTTAATTATATTTTCGATTCGTTCTTATATCTAGGTGGGTTAATTCAATAAAGTGGAACTTGTTTATCTAATAAAAACCAACTATGCTATATTGTCACTTAAAAAATTAACCGTGATAATATAACACTTTCAAGGTATATAACCTGACACTATTGCAACTTAATAAAATACTACTTTCAGTAACTGGTCCAAATTTTAATTCTCGGGGTAGCGCAAACTGTTATAGTGTACCCAAATATGTAGTGTACCCAAATATGTCTATAAAATTTTTAATTACGACATAAATTTTAAATGGAACGCAGATTTGAAACAGGTTGATGTTTATGATGTCCACATTATCAAATTAGAGTAAGCTTACTAAGCATGACAAAACACTAATTACTGTATAGCGATAGCTATGCGTTTCTGTGCTAATCGATTGAAAACCTAGGAACTAATTAAAACTAACAATTAGATGTAAGATCGATGGTTAATATTAAATAGATCAACATTTGCTTTATTTTATGACTTCCAGTATATGAAAGATGGGTGGTGGAACTATACGTATTATTGTTTACGGTATTCTTGTTAGAAAAGGTAGATGCTAGGATTGAATTTTATAAGAATAAACAAGTTGTTTAAAAATATTTAAAAAGTCTTCACTTTTATGAAGCAGAAAACTGTTTATAACATTTAGTGCATCTAATAGGAGTGCAGTTACACCTAATCCTAGTCACATGACTTTTGACAAATCATTTATCAGATTTTTACATAAGAGTCTAGACTACTTCATAATATATATTTTTTTAGCTGTACATCAAGAAACAATACCTGCTGACCTTCCTATTGTTGGTGAGCCAAATGTAGATATATTTCTGGATCTAGTCTTTCCCAAAGGACCACCTATATTTTTCCTCAATGGCAAGAAATTACAACTACTTCGGCCATTAGATCGAGATGAAGATGGTTTGTCTCACATAGTATTCCAATTAGTTTGTACTATTAAAGCTACCAGAAAGAAACGCACAATTCCAATCATTGTCAGATTGACCGATATCAATGACAATGGACCAGAATTTGTAAATACACCATATAAGACAACAATATCTGAGGTATATTTTTAAGTGTGGCAGATACTGTCTATATTATAAAGTTAAGACACTTAATTTTTTGTTAATGAATTCAAAATTGTAATATTAAAAAGTTTAAGAAAAAAATACATAGCTGATTAAACGAGTACGAAACTCATAAATTCTCTCGAAGAAATCCACCGATGCTTGACATTAATACCTCTTTTTTATTTTCACATATATTGCATACAGGCGTTTTTCTTTCTTCTGCCCGTTCGCTATACTAGGAGCAAAGCAGGTTTTAGCAAAGCAAGTTTTAGCAGGAAAATATTCAAAGAATAAATTTATTTGGAGGTTTATATAATACTAATTTTATATGAAATTAAATTATTAAATTATTACGATGCTAATTTATTCAATTTCTGGTGTCTCTTTAAGAAATGTATTACAAGTTACTGTAATTAAGTAATGAAATTTTAACTGATTTGTACCTATACAATTTAGATGTAGAGTATTAACCTGGGAATAAGTGCGTTTAATATTATTGCAGTTAACACCAGTCGGAACGACGATATTTCAAAATATACAGGCTCGCGACCGAGATGCTGGAGTGAATGGCTTAATTGAATATTCGATAGTACCTGGAAGTCAAAGCAATTCGCAATGGATGGATGAGTTGAATAGTGAGCAAAGGGAAACATTGGCAAGCCAGTTTGGACCTCTCAGGGAAGATAATACGCGCCAACCTATAACAACAGCTGATGGGTAAGTTTTTTTCTTGCTTGCCTTATTTTGTGGAAGAAATTTCAAAGTTCTTAAATCTTAAATATTAAACCTGAAAATGTCATTTATAGTATAATTCTAAGTCTATAGTATAAGTTATGAGGATATTTCCATCGGAAATTGTTTACCGCTTATGGAAGAACGATTTGCTTATGAAAATTTACTAAAGTAGGCAAGTATCTCAACATGATTAGACAATTTAGAGGGATTGATTATTTAATAAAGAGCTATATGCGCAATTCAGAAATTTGTTAATTATAACATCAAAGCATGTATGCCTAATTGAGCAATAATCGAACTAGAAGATAAATATGAAACATTTATATTTACATGATTAGATTATATTTTAAAGAAAAATTGTTGTGGATAACTCTATTTATATTTTTTCTGACATCCGGTTCGAAGGACCAAATGTACGGAAACTGCTTTGCTCTTTGTATAGAAAGTTTGTCTTAACTGTAGAGTAATCGATTTTAATGAAATTTTGAATAAAGTGTACATTCTTTCCTGACAGGTATTTAATAACCTACGGTCGATTGCGCCACAATGGAGTAATTGCGTTATTTTGAATGATCCTAAAAATTCCTGTTACGTGATTAGGAAAAAATATTTTAGTTAACTTCATTTTTAATATATATCTGAAGTGGATTGCCATACGAAACAACAGATTTCGAAGAAGGCAAGCGTTAATTCTTTTTGTTTGAGCTTGATTAACCTGGATTTTATTGTATATAAAATTTGGATACGTAAAATGAATTTAATCGCGTCTTTATTTGGGGCTGACAGATTTGTATGACTAATTATAAAAGAAAAATATTTACGATGTCTTCATTTCCATTTAGCAACAATTCAAAGATAAATTTTGTGAGCTAACGTATGAAAAATTTGTTATTATGAAAGTTTTGATTTTTGACCTAAAAATGATCTTCTGATGAATCGGTGATGCGTGCAACGTTCTACTGGTAAGTGAATTCGGAAACGGCGGTCCGAATTCACTGTCGCCGAAGATGCATCGGAATAGTCGTCGGCTACGGGTTTCTCTGGTGACTGGGTACAACCATCATATACCGAGCGTGGGTGGTAGCGAAACGTCTCCAGGCGCTGTCGATGGTAATGATTAAACGTATGGAGCCCAAGGGGCTTCTGTTGAACTCGGAGGTGGATTGGTCGGAGCGGCCGGTTCGATATCTACCAAGTAGCATGGCGTGCGTGGGCAGCGTTGTTTAATGGGTCGCTGTGGAGTGCGGTCTCGATCATCTCGTTCGAGCTGCGAGGTAGTTGGTTGGCGGGTCTCTTCTTCTGTCGTCGTCCTCCTCGTTTTCTCATTGGTAGCGAAGATACTCGGAAGGGAATTGGAATTTAGTAGTATGAGAGCAGAAAAGGATATAGAAAAAGCAGAAAAAAAGTTTATACGAAGTTCAAAAAGTCAGCTGATTAAGCAGAAGTGATAGATTAAGCAAAAAGTCAGCAGAAGTGAAAGATTTAAAATTGTGTAAATTATATACATATATACCTTTTTTGCTGGCATAGAAATTTTTGTTACTGACTTTGAAAGACTAATTTTTGTAGATGGTAGATGACAAATTTAATCGCGGTTGCGTTAGTGACGCTTTACTTAAAGAAGTCTAGATATATTCATGTGTGGGAAATGCTCACTCTGACACAAATATTCAGTCATTTTTTCCTTTGACGTATTATTGACGTATCTGACACAAATATTCAGTCATTTTTTCCTTTGACGTATCACGAGCGATCACGAGCGAAATGCTCACTCGAAGTTATCAGAACAAGATTCAGAATGCGTCTTGTCGAAATTAGCTTGAATCTAGCTTTTTATTTGAAAACAAAATTTTTTTATGTCTGCCTTCACCGGCAATAGTTCTGGATGCTGGTGGCGGTCACTAGGCAGGCCTGAGCGGATTTTTTTTTGCTAAAATGGTTAGGAAGGAAGAATTTTCGTCAAATCAGAGACGTTTGTTTAACCGTTGCAAATTTTAAAGAATAATATCGCATAACATCCCTGCCAAGCTTTTATGACAGTATACTTCTAGGATAGGGAGCTCTCTAATCTAATTTGACATGAAAACGAACA
The DNA here is from genome assembly GCA_009867245.2 of Adranes taylori. Lineage (NCBI taxonomy): Eukaryota > Metazoa > Arthropoda > Insecta > Coleoptera > Staphylinidae > Adranes > Adranes taylori. The sequence continues at coordinate 6,886 of WYDF02086249.1, read as the reverse complement.
AAGAGCTGCGACCCCGAATTACTGCAGATTTTCCACCAACCAGTGGACGGTCGCGGCGGCCTTTACGTGGCCTTTACGTGGAAGGCATTCGGGACGGTGTATGTTCCTTACAAATAATAGAAAAATCTAGTTAGATGAAGGAAACGGCTACTAAGTTTATTAAACCCTCGTCCAGACGAGGTTACACGAAGTTCAATAAACTCATTAAGAGTTGTATGTTCCAAAATCGGAAGTCGTAAAAATTCCTTTCTAGGCGGGACAATGAACATAAGTTCAACAACCCTACTAGGAACTGTTCATTCGAATTTGAAATCGCCAGATGCGAAAGTTTATAATAAAAAAAATGAGAGCGAAGAGCCAGGCGCCTTAAAGTGAACAAACATATCGCTCTCTTTTAGTACATAGCATTTTTTGCTCATCTTCTGCACACAATTCGAATAACACCTGGTTGGAGAGGTTATAAATCGCCTTAATCCTTTCTGACAAGTATTCTCACTCCACTTGAACCAAATAGCAAAATGGAAGGCCATACAAACGCGCGCGATTTTTATTCTCCATCTCTTTTCTCTGCTAACTCTCTCTAGCACACGAGGATGTGAAACGTTGTTGTGTGGTTTTGTGGCAGTTGCTTCTATCTGCCTCTGTTCCATTGAACTGCAATGTATTACGAACGCTGTGTATCTTTTGCAAGCGGCTCTGACTCCTTCTTCTCCCCTTATTCGCGCACAAAGGAAACGCTATTTGCTCTCTCTCTCTCTCTCTCTCTCTCTCTCTCTCTCCAATTTTATGGAAACTGTTTGCTCTCCATGTAGACACTTTGATTACTGTAGTAATTGATTTTAATGACATTATTTGAGCTTGTTTGAGCTACCATGGAGTAAATGCGTTATTTAGAATGTTGACAAATATTAAATATTCAATGTACGTTCTTATTCTACCTATATTTTAATAAAAAATTGTTTCACTCAAATCTATTCGTGTATTTTATGGCATCCGGTTCGAAGGACCAATTGCATTAAACTGTTTTATTTTGTAATCTGTCAAGTAATCAATTTTGATTAAATTTGGTATAAAATTTTAAGATTTTTGTCGACAGGTCTCCAGGTACACAGAGGTTGATTCAGCCACTATCAACTTTAGTATATATAAAAGAATAATATACTACGTATATGTTATCAGGAAATTAATTTTATGTTGCCACATATTGAATCCCTTATTGCTAAAGAATTATTTCTATCGTACATTTAAGCTATTACGTAAAAATCTTATTCTCCAGACTATTTATACTACGTAAAAAAGATACTCTTTACGATAATAATCATCGTCTTCGAGTAATTTAAGGTAGAAAGATACAAATATATGGAATAAAAATAAAATGTCCATTATATTTTTTCAAAATTTTTTTTATTCATAATCAATAAAATACGTCACTATTTTTTTATCCATGAATAAATAACATTTATATGTATATCTAACATATCAACAATTTAGTATGTGTAATTAATAATTTATAATATGGAACAATTTATAATTTGTAATTGTTACTAATTTAAAAACTTTTTATACGAAAGTTTTAATTTAATATTTACTGATATTAAATGCGTTTAGATTGTTTGTTTAGTGCTTACGTGTATTTAATTCGTATATATTCGTGTGAATATTTGAAAACATAAATATCATTTAAAGCTAATAGATTTTTTTCTCCAAAACTCTATTGCTCAATTTTGTGTTGCTTTTGAGGCTTTCTTTCAGGGTACTTAGTTCCGTACTTTCTATTTTTATTGTCTTTAATACACCCATTAGCTTCTTAAATATGGCATACTGTCTTCTCCATTTCTTTAAACATTGGACCATATGTAATTTTTTCTTTTCTGCAATCTTTTTGATACAACTCGAAGATATATTTAATAATTTTATTAGAAAACTATCGGTGTTCCGGAATAACTTTAAAAATTTCCAATAAAGTTTAACATTTTGATCTAGATTAGCACTGGTAACTATTCTAACACCATCAATAAGACTAGCTAACTCATTTTTCTTTTTGTTTGTTAATTTGTAGGAATTTTGAATTATTGTTCCGCCATCTCCAATTAATTCCAAAAAGTCTCTTGCAAATGGATCCCAAGTAGTACATAATTGATTTAAAGCTAATGCGTATCGCTTTTTCTTGAAATGTTTTGGTATTAGGGCGTCTAGTGCATCAACATTTTTAATATATTTGTTATATTGATGAATTAATCGAACCCCAATATAGAAGATTTGAAAAAATAATCCTATATTTTCATATCCAAGTCTAAATCCTAAGATTCTAGATTCTACACTAGAAAAAAGCACTTGGTCGCCTATAGCGTCGGTCAGGCGTTTTTTTTGTTGTTTAGATTCAACTGCCAGCTGTTGTAAAATTTTACTCGATTCAGCATTAAGTTCAGAAACTCTTTTATCTGAAACATATTATAAATCAACAATTTATTTAACCAAGTAAACGAACATTAAAAAACATCATATTAAGAACAGTTTAGGGAGAAAAAAAATTATTAAAATACATTCTACAGTTTGTCTTGTCAAGCTTCTTATCTTCCTTTTAATTTTATCTCCCCATCCTTACCTAGTCTATTTAGTCGTCTTTGGAATTTCTTTGTCCAACACCCATTTGATGGGCCACGTTACAAGGTTCATCAAATTCCATTTAAAAGTCACTATTTGCTGGACTGCGTCTTGCACGTTAGTCCCCCTTTGAGTCATACATCAGCACCATCGTCCGTTGAGCCATATATTTTTTCTCCTAGTTTTTTTGGTCAGTGTGAGTGTTCAATCAACTTGAACAGTGTAAGCAACGTCGAACGAGAGAAGATGAGAAGAAAATTCAAAAGGAAATACTTACTAAAGTAATTACATTAAAGTCAAAATAAATATCTAGCTATTTAATTATTTACAGATATTTCGTCAATTATATCAAAACGATACAAAGGTAATCGTATAAGTCATAGAAGGTTAATAGCATAGTATATTACATAGACTTGATATTTGATATCAGATTTCAATAACACAAATATTTAACAACATGGACAAAGCATTTTTTTCTTCATATTATTCTGTATTTTACTTCAGAATTTTGTTAGTATAACATAATCTATCACTGTCATTCAAAGCCGTCCACGCAAGGGTTTGGAAGGAATCTTGTAAAGAAACAACTCTTATGAGCAATAGGACGCTGACGAGAATTGGTTACAAGCTGACTGGAAAAAAGTGTCATTCTTGGATGAGCGCTTTATTTTTTGTTGAGGTTTGACACATATTTCACACAGTTGACACACATTAGTTCACATTTAGCAGTCCGTCAAATATTTTGTGTAGTAAATATATAGCAAATATAGGAGGGGTAATAAATAGTGAGAAATATATAAAGGTTTTGCAAGAGAGAATATAAAAGGAGAAAATTTGATTTTTCAGTAAGAGCCTGGCTTCATTTCACTAGAATTGGCAGCAAATTTTCGAGCTACTGTTTAGTATTGGTCTGGCAATTTACTGGATTTCAAATCCATCGAGAATTTTTGGGCCATTTGCAAGTTAAGATTCATAAAGTTTGCAAGTAAAGATTCATAAAGATAACAAAACGCAGATTATTAAAAAAAATCGGTTATAACTGCAAATCATTCTAGCAAGAAACCAGGGCAAAATACATTAAGATTTCCACCTGCAACCCAAAGGTGGACAATTAAAATATTAATTCTTGCAACTTTATAAGTAATTATACTTTTTGTTATTTTATATGTAATTACGTAATTTAACGTAGTTCTTCCTAATAAATAAATAATATTTATCCAATTCGTGCTCAGAAAAAATTAAATATATTAACAAATATGATTTCTGCTGTTGTAAGTTGATCAGACGCATTTTTCTATACCGCTATTACTACTACATGCGAACGCGTTATGCAGCGTATAGGTAGGTAAAATAGGTAGAGTAAAGTAAAGTAGGTAGAGTATGGAAATAAAATTGAATACTAATCTAATCGCATGCAGCAGAGAGAGAGAGAGATAAACTGTCGCTTGCTTTGCTATCGCCGTGTATTGTGCTACACACACATTACGTATATTTAATCTGTATTACGTTTTCCATATAATGTATATAAGATTTATGCACGCCAGTTGTGTATGAATATAGAGAGTGAGATTATGTGCATATGTCAGAAACATATGGACTGTTCGCATGGTACACTGATACCTGTGTAAGAGACCACAACGGGATTAAAATGATATGCTGGGCTTGTCGTTTGTACTACGTACGCTGTTTCTACTGTAACGTGTGAAGTACTGCCTGGAGAAATTGTGTGTTGTGATTCACATAGGGTGGACTTAATACCGTGATTGGCATAGGATTATGTGAGGAGACCGTATAAGGAAATAATGTCGTGTGGTTGGCCTCACACAGACCTGTATAATAGAGCAAAAGTTGAGTGACGGCTCCCGCTTATAGGTAACGAGATTTTGAGATGACTTATTTAGTTCCCGAATTTTGCGAACCCAAAAACCAGACGTCCAGCAGCAGAGCAATCAATCAAGCCAGCCAAGCCGAGACAATGAGCAAAACGACAGCCAGCGACATCGCCGAGATAATAACACGTTTGGTGAGCGATTTCATGTCATACACTGCTCTGTTTATCGCATGTATATTGTATAGCTTTGTTTCTTCTCCTACGCCTCCGACAACATATTTCCTATATAACTAGAGTGTATACTTCTAACCAATGCGCACCACGGTTAGTTGTAGTAACTCGGCAATAGTAATACTAGTGCGCATCACGATTTTCCGAGCCTGTAGCAGACTCCTAAAAATCCTACCTATTAACTGTTTGTACATGCTTTCGGCATTTTTTTTTGTTTTGTTTATTTTATCACCATACACTTGTACTGTTTTATTTGCGCCGCTTAAATATTGTTTTGTTTATAATAGAATCGCTACCGCTCATTTGCTAACCGCCATCAATGCGGTATTTATTTAATTTAACATGTATTCATTGACTTTGAATTCTGCATATCTTTCTTTCTTTGTTTACAAGGTCTAGAGGACCAAGAGACGTTATTTTGTTAAATCGTTAATGATGTTTCATTAATTCGCGGTAAGAATATTTAGCAGCTGCCCACATGAAGACGAACCTCTGAATAACTCACGTACTCGTAGCTGCCCGTGCTATCAGGAATCATCTGAGGACCGGTGGAACAAAAAGAGCGGTTCCAATGTGCGGTCTTACGTTAAATTGACCTGGCCCCCGAGAATTCATATTCCCCAAGGCTGTTCTATTCTGTAATAATTATGGTATTTATTTTCGTCGCTAGAACTCTCCGTTAGCACACGTCGTGAGCGGAGTGTGTCAAAAAGAGAAATTGTTTTGTCCACATTAAATTGCACAAGGCTGTAGTAATGTTATATCTATTTTCTTAAAAGCTTCTAGGCTTCTATGTTCTTCCGTAAAGGTATTAACAGTGAACCATACTACAACAAAGAGTTATTTTTTGATCGAATTATATTGTCGTGATAAATTATCGCGTGGTGATGTTTATTTAAAAGCGAAACCATTCACATACTAAAGAATTGTAAGGGCACCGTAATTTTCTCTCCGTATTTATAAACATGAAACGCAAGTCAGTATGAAATAAAAATTTTGACAACATATTCAAATGATTTATGATTTAAAAATATGTTCAGAACTAGAATAAACAAATTAAGAAAAAGGATAAACAAATTGCTTGTTAATACTCTACGTAGTTTGTTTTTTGTCTGATGATTTTACGAAAGATTACAAATTATATCTAATAAAACTGTTTATCGATACTGATTTCATAAGGAATTTATAGACAAGAAAAAATATTGATTATTAATATTGATTCTAATAAACTTACAGCCAAAAACATCGTAAGCGCAAAATAGTAAAAATAAACTAGCGACCTTCATAATGTTTGACTTTATCTGAGAAGTAAAACATACCTAGTTATTTTCACATTCATTGATTATCTTCAGTTTTTATATACTTATTAAAATTTAAGTTGTAAAATATTTTTGACCATAAATTTCTTTGTAACTGTAAACATTACTTTATTTTCCGTTCATTTCAATATTCTCACATCTAAACATCCAAATTGACCAATAAGCTGAAGAAGCTACAGCTTAAGACCTCACATCCAAAAGGGCCACATTTGCACGCAATTATACATAAGGGCCTACATAATCGATTAGCTTAGGACCTCACATACTTGACCTTGTTGGTTAGCTACATTTTTTTTTTAATTCTTCAAGGGTTGCTGTTTATACGTACAAGTAGTTGTAAATTTTAGTACCGATTTCATTTTGTCATATTTTATCAAATATGGGCTGTGCTCTAACTTAATATCTGGTCCAAAAATTAATTAACAATAATTTTATTGGCTTGTTCGAAATTAAAGGAAACTTAATTTCTGAGACGTATTTAGATCCTTTAGTAAAAAAAGGTAAGTCGTGAATTGGAGAAAGTATCCAATGCTTGAATATTCGCATTTTAATGAGCACAGTAAGGAATGAATTGAAAGATTTATTACCACGATATTTTTTATATTTATGGACAAACTATGTCCTAACCCAGGGATGACGAACCTTTACGTGTCAACGTGCCATTTTTCTAAAGAAATGTTTAATGAGGTCATAGACGTGCATAGAATGAGGTCATAGACGGATCAAATAATTTTGACTTTGTGATTATTGGGAAAATAATAATAATAAATACTAACAACTCAAAACTCTTTATTTACTACAAAAAAATAGGAACATTTTGCAACGTTTCAATTATACGCGTAATTTAAATTAAAGTAAAATTAGTGTGACTTCTGTTGTTGCAGATTAGATGACAAATAAC
>WYDF02086238.1:0-11009 GCA_009867245.2 Adranes taylori | reverse complement strand
CACGACGTTGGACGAAGAAGAAGATTATTCATTAGTGAGAGTGACTTGTCATATGTAGAGTTTGCGTAATCGAAAAATTCTAATATCAATATAAAAGGAGATGCGCACGCATCGAATGGGAAGAAATATGTAAACAAACATTACATTCATATGATTTCTGTATGATTTATATACTAATTTTATTTATGTTTGTCATTTTTTTTTACACATTTTATAAAATATATTATTTTAATAATTTATAATTTTAAAGTGCACCAACCGTTTTATTAAGAGTATCAGTCATCCTTTTCATAAGTAAGTTTCACTCTGGTTTCACTCACAATTACAGCTTTTGTTTTTCGGCTATCATCAGCTATCATCGGCTATCATCGGACAAATATTGTTTAATTGAAAACTCTGTATATGTTATATGTATGCGAGCTGTCATTTATTTACAAGATATTTTTAGGTTCATTGGAAATATGTTTTACATTATATCTGATTGTCGCGATCTGTTTCTACAATTTTATTCCAATTAATGAAGACAACCAAACTTTTTTTAGAGAAATCAGTTTTTTATGGTGTTAACATGCATTTTAATGCAACACAGTGCACAATAGAACGCATATGGGAGTTACTAATCCACGCTGATACACCACTGGTTACTCTTGATATCATATACTAGCGGTATATACGCAAATTAACAAATTAGGGATATGGATATCGTTGCATTATGAAGCAACCACATTAATTAATTATTTAAGCAGGTAATCATCGAAAATGCGATTCATATATGAGAGACTAGCTGTGAGAGAGAAAGCTGTGTTCATATAGTAGCGCACTCGGAAATTGGAAGTGCAGCCTGTGAATTTTTCGAAGTATTCTTCGTTAACAGGTACTAAGTTTGTGCTCTTGCGCATTAGAAAGTGTAGAATATAGAACAGCTCTCTACTCTATCTAAGTGCCCTAATATTGGTTTTGTAAGTGTGATACAGAGTTTTTGTGTGACAGCCTCTAAAGCGTCCTGTGAGTGTGGAGATCAAGTTCACGCGTTTGCGTACCCTGGCAAGGGTGTGGGTAAGGTCAGAATTCCAGTTAAAAGTTCTATTAAACCAGACACCTAGATAACAAATTTCGTCTTTTAGCGAAATGGGTTTGTTCCAGAGTCGGATTTTGATGTGGGTGCGGTTTTGATGTTTCTTTTTGACATGGTTGGGATGCTGAATGAAGATGCCTTGAGTTTTACTCGGATTAGTGGTGCTGCGCCATTTTTGCGCCCATTTTGAAAAGTTGTCTAATGATGACTGTAGATGACGGTTTGCAGTTTCCGCTTTTAGGGAGCATGCCCAGCAAACTGTGTCATCAGCATACATAGCACTATGGGTATCTGGAGTTGTTGGGGGTTGGAGATCATTGCAGTACATGATGTAGAAAAGAGGAGCAAGGCCAGACTCTTGTGGTACGCCAGCTTGAAGGTGTATGGATCTGGAGAGCATGTCTCCAATTTTAATTTGGTTGTTACGGTCGGATAGATATGAGTGGACCATCTTCAGTGTATTAGGATGAAGGATATGAAGTTCATGGAGTTTCCGAACTAGCCCAGCATGCCAGGCAGAGTCAAAAGCTTGAGAGATGACTAGAAATACTGCCAAAGCACAATGACCATTGTTAAGTGTTCGTGAAATATCTGTTTGAAATTTCAGGAGTGAGTCCATAGTAGAGCGTGTGATGCTCCAATTTGTTCATCTCTAGACAGTTTCGTAGGCGAGATGTGAAATTCTTTCGAAAGTTTTTCCTAAGACGTTAAGAAGTGTAATTGATGAAACATGACGATATGATGAAACATGTCTAGGGTCTTTGCGAGGTTTAAGTGCCCCAGTAAAAGACTTTATGCTCGGTTAGGAGCGATAAAGTCTCATCAGGAATATGACTGAGGATACGACGAGTTAAGCGTTTGAACCAGGAGCGGTGTTTTTGCCTTTATTTAGAGTTTCGCATACATCATCAATGGTGATCAGGATATAGAATGTAGTCCTGTTCAGGAAAATATATGAGTGGTGTGTGGGGAATGAACAAATCGTTTACCATATTGTTTATTTCCTCAAGAAAATTGGAGTCGAAAGTACGTTATTAGGTACTTTATAAGATCTTCCAGATAGTCTGCGAAAAGTTCAGCTTTATAAGCAAAATTGTTTAGAATTTGACCCTGATTATTTGTTAGGTAGGACTTTGGAACAGTCTTTTGACCCATAAGTTTTTGGGATTTTTTCGCCAGAATTGTTTACCATTGCGGTAATCGAGTTTTGATGTGGCTTCAACCTAACACTCTTCCCTATACGCAAATATATATTGCGCCGAATAAGATCATTGAGTCTGTTCCACTCAAATTTAATAGCAGGTTTTCTCTGGGCAATGTACCGATGATCAATTCGCCTTTTCTCTCCTATCATGTTAATGATATCGGGAGGAAGAGGATGCCTATTTCAGAATATTCTCTGAAGCTGAATTTTGTATGATTTCAGATAAATTGGCAACAGTGGTATCTATTTTAGAAGGGGTGCTCATAGGTAAGTTAAGCGGGGTATTTTGTAAAATATGATTTTGAAAGTGAAAGTGCCAATTTTCAATATCACGTATAGTGATTTGTGATGGTGAGGGAGTAGGCGCTGAATCTAAGCTAATTTTGACTAGAAGTGGATATTGGCCTGATGTGACTGAAGTGCCGGCGAAACACTCTGGCTCAATAAATTCTCTGCTCGTTTAAATGAATTGAGATCTTTCTTAATAGAAGAAGAAATTATTGTACTTATCATAAGCGAAACTAGATTAAAGGTAGAAAATAAAATTTATATACCAGGATTCCGCTGTAGAGACATGATCGTCCAGGAAGTATTGGTGGAGGTGTGGCACTTTTTGTTAAAGCTAATATTTCTGCTGAACTATTAGAAATGTGGGCAACATACACATATATCGAGACGGTGGCCATTAAAACTAATCTGAGAGGTGAGGATTTAGTAATAATTGCAATGTATTTGAAGCGTTCACCAAGATCAACGAAATAAAATTTTGATGAGATCTTCAAATTCGGTAAAACAATAGCTGTTGGCGACCTCAATGCCAAACATCCAAAATAGAGAAGTCGAATTATAAATTCGTCAAGGAAAATTTTATTCCAGTTGGAAGAAAAAAGGAAAAACTACAAATTTTTGGTACAGAAAATCTAACAACGCTACCAAGAAGAATTAATGCAAGAGGCGATGTTATCGATTTATTTCTTACTCATAGATATAATAAAAACGTCAATCTGAAATAAAAACATGTTTTGTCCTGATCACTTGCCAGTTATTGCGGAAATTGGGATTACAAACAGTAATCAGATAAACATTTAAACTCGAATTGATTGGAATAAACTCAACAAAGAAATCTAAGTGATGACCTTTCAACCAAGAAATTGAATCAACAGGGGAAATAGACAACATCTTACTAAATTTAGTCAACAAAAATTAAAGAGAGTAGAAAACAGTGTGAAAATAGTGTAAGCAATAACAAGTTTTAAAATAGTTTTAAATTAAACAGTTAACAAATAAAACTAATTATTAAGAAAAATCAATTGAAGAAAAAATTTATTTTCTTACATACGTGATCCGCATGATAAGAAAAATTTGAAAGATCTTCAGAAAAAAGTGGATGTGATAGATGAAAAAATAGATGGAATAAATTGGTTGAAGATGCGTGTGATGAGGATAGCCAAGATAACTTCTGCTCAATCTTTTATACTCTCGTTAATTCTTATTCATATCAATATTTTATAACCCTTCATTGACAAATCTTCGTCACGAGAAAGCAGTGAGAGGCGCGTGAACGCAAGAGCCGGTCAACCAACGGTATCACGAACCAGGAGAATGGATATGGCAGAGATCTAACACCAGAATAACGCGACAAGAGCATCATCGACGCTTGTTCCGTTATTACGTCGACAGCGAATGAATCTTTCATCACCGCAATATTTTGATTGCTTCATCACAAATTACCTACAACAATTTATTTCACGCCATCTTCATATCATCGTCATGCCATTAATCTGAACCAATCTGTGATAAATTTTCCTCATTCAATTATTCACTTCCATGAACATGTGACAGAAACCAAGGAGAAACCACGAAATCGAATCAGAAGATAAATAATTAACATAAAATCAAATAACCTTTATTTCGCTATTTTTACTTGCTGGTTTGCTAATGGAAAATGGAAATAGAATTATGCTAACAATTTTTGTATTGTAATTAGGTTTACAACCTATAGTATATAAGTAATTTATTATAATAACATGCGAATTTCTAACCCAACCCTGTATAATCTCCTGCAAAAGAATATTTTATGTTACAACGAAAAAACAAAATAAAATATAAAAATCAGTATAATAGTTATGAAGCAAACAAATTCCGATCCTGCTTTCATTAGAACAATTCTATATCATAATTATGGGGTAAAGTATGAAATTACTATTTCTTATTACTTGTGTCTCGATAAAAGGTATAACCCGTCCGGGTCTCGAACCCAGACCTCTCGATTGCCGATCCATTGCTCTTCCAATTGAGCTAACGGTCCGGGTTCGAGTTACGCACGGGGTAAACAATTTTCGAGACACAAGTAATAAGAAATATTAATTTCATAATTTAATTATAATTAATCTATTAAATAATGCCAGTGTGGAGGTTTAATCACGAAACATTAAATATTCAGTTAAACATGCGACCGCCAGCAAAGCGGAAAAAAATCTATGAAAACATCCGGGAGGCTTCATCTACCCGATGACGAAAGAATCGATCGACGGTAGCAAACAGGTGGCCGAAACAAATCCTGATATATAAGTTGCCTATCTTAATAGAAACAGAAAACAAATACGTGTTAAAAATTATTTGTGTCTTCGAATAAGTGTCCGTTAGCACAATTGGAAGAGCAGTCGACCAGCAATGGAAATTCTTGAAAAAAGGTTAAATCGAAACAGCAAGATAATGCCCCAACTAAAAGTGAAAGTCGAAATATTGCATATGATGATGAAACTCTTCCGGAGATAAATATGGCTATAGAAATTATAAAAATTAAATTAAAAATCGCAATTTTCTTAGATTATTCTGAAGCTACATCAGAGAAAATTTTAGTAACAGTCAAGAATCGCAATAATAAATACGCACCAGGAGAGGATTTTATATCTAATATAGAATTGAAAATGCTTAGAAAATAATCCATAGGTCACGTGACTGAAAATATTAACAAAATCATCATAATTATGCATTCACTATCAACAAAGATGGAAAAATCCGATTATTGTCACGTTACCTAAAAAAGAGAAAGATCCCTCGAAACCTGTTAGTAGAAGACCAATTAGTCTTCTTAATAGTTTAGCTGAAGTGACTGAAGTTGTTCTTAAGAAATAATACAAGATTTTGCTGAAAGCAATTATATTCTTCCACCACAGAGATTTGGCTCTCGTGGCAAGCTTGCTGCAATTCAACAAGCTGCACAATCATTTCTTAACAATAGGTTATTTCAAATTAAAGTTGGTTCAGTTAAATCGTCGAAAAGAATAAAGGGAAGGTATACCACAGGGTTCACCTCTTTCTCCAGTATTTTTTTATATTTTTGTTAGCAACGTGCTATCTTTTTTTTGAAGATAGAAACACCAAAGTGTTACAATTTTCCGATGATACGACGGTAGTTTCAAAGAAGAAAGGTCAAAATCAAAAACACTGCCATATACCTGGGATGTAGATTTGATAATAAATTGTAGTAGAGGTTTCATGTAAAAAGCAGGGAAGCAGTAACAATAAAATTGTATGGAAATTTTACGGCATTCTCAAATATGATTCTAAACTTTCTATGACAGCCAGGTGTAAAATTTTTAACAACATTTTAAGACCGTAACTAACCTATGGTTGCAAGTTATGGGCATTAAGGTCCTAAAAAGCTGAGAATAGAGCAACTATAGCACAAACTAAAATTATGAGAGTGATTGATCCGCCATGGTATATAAGAAATAATGAAATTAATAAAGTATTAAAGGCGCCTATAATGCATGAACGTGCAGCGAGCAGGATGGCAGATATGATACAAAGATTTAAGGATCATGCTGCAGAAGATTTCCAGAACCTGACTTCTGATATGTAATCAAATAAAAAAAAATAATCCTACAGTATTGTAGAAGAAAATAACCCATCGGAATTATCACATAGTAATCGTGAGCGGGCAAGGCACTCCAATCATTTCCACAATATAGTGGTAAAGATGGATAAAGAAAAGTTATCAAAAAAAAAAGCCAACCAATATAATGATTTGTCATAAGCAAGGTTCCTGCATAACAAAAATAATGTATCTGCAACTTCGTGACAATATTTTATTTGTTTTATGTTTTTATACATTTTCATTTGATTGCGCCTGGTAGATGCAAATAGTAATATAATTAAACGAATAATATAAAATATGAGCGATTTCTCTCTAATACGGTTATGCCCATTCTCTATTTAATATAAAACCTTATTTAACAAAAGAGAACACACCTTAATTAAGTTTAATTAAATTTAGCACTTTTGTCATAAACGTTCCTTCATTTTCTGTTTACTTATGTTGATGATCTGAGTTTTTCATTGCTCATTAATTTCATCTCGTTTCCTTATTTACGCGATAGACTTCATACACTATGTATATTCCTTATATTCATAAAATTGAATATCACAATAATTTCTTGAAGTAGTTAATTTGATGTCTTTTTCTTTTTCTCTTCTCATTTCCACTTGTTTGTATTACGCAATTTTCATGTAATTTGCTCATCAAACAAATACTTAATTATCATACTGCATTGCGGTCTGACAATTTAATCATATTTAATTTTCTCATCACTTTTGTTGTTTTATCAATTTTCACATACATTCATCACAAAATACTACTTTAATAGAGAAATATGTAACCATATTGCAGGATAATTTATATTTGCTTATTTAATCGATAAAAATAGCTAGATCTTGCTATTTAAACTAAAATGGCCTTTTCATTTGTAATTTTTTAACAATGTTTTAAATAAATTAAACAAAAAATTGGTCTACAAAACGCTTTCCTAAGTAACTTGCTACTTTCAATGTTACAAAGAAATCTGCTCGGACCTGCATTTTGTTAGTATCACATAACAAACGTTAAAATGTACTATTGTAACAAAGCATGTTGCGAGCCATAAATTAAATAGATTAAATCAATAGAATTCTTCCTAATAAGTAAATAATATTTATGCAATCCGTGCCTGGAAAAAAATAATTAAATAGATAAACAAATATGGTTTCTGCTGTTGATCGAACGCATTTTTCTATACCAATGTTGCTATTACATGCGAATGAGTGAGCTGGCTATGTACGTTAGGTAGAGCAGGGGAATCAAATGAATACCTATCTAATAGCATGCAACAGAGAGAGAGAGAGATAAACTGTCGCTTGCTTTGTTGTGCTATACACACGTTACGTATATTATATCTGTATTACGTTTTCCCTATATAATGTGTACGTCGGTTTATGAACGCCAACTGCGTATGTATGTAGAAAGTGTGATTACGTGGGTGTGCCCAAGGCATATGGAGTATTCGCGCACTCCACTGTCACCTGCGCGTAAGAGACCGCAACGGGATCAAAAGGATATGCTTTATTCATCGCTGGCACTTCTTACGGTAACTGTTTCTGCTGCAACGTACAAAGTATTGCCGATAGAGGAATTGTGTGTTGTGTGCCACACAGGGTGGAATTAATACAGAGATTTTCATATAATTGTGTGAGGAGGCCGTATAAAGAAACAAACGTCGTGTGGTTGACTACACACAGAGTCGTATAACAGAGCAAAATAATAGAATTGCTACTGTTTATTTGCTAACAACCATTAATGCGATATTAATATAATTTGACATTTATTCGTTTGTTTATTATTGACATTTAATGGAGCATATATCTTTCTTTGCTTATATTGTCTAGCTAGAAGATAAATAGACGTTATTTTGTTAACAGTTAAATGCTGTTTCATTAATTAGCAATTAGAATCTCTTTCAGCTGCTGACAAGAACACGAACCACTGGATACGATACTCGTAGCTATCCGTGCTTTCAGCAGTCCATTGAGGACCGGTGGGCCAATAAGAACGGTTCCAACGTGCGGTCTCACGTTAAACTGATCTGTCGATCGATAATTCATATTTTCGAAGGTTGTTATATTCTGGATATTTGTTTGCGCCATCTGTGATATTCGCTACTACCCTCTTTTTAGTAGCGTCGCGTGCGAGAGTCTGTTTAACCATTGATAAAATATTGTACTGCTTTTGCTACAACAACGAGAGAGCTAAGGGTGACTGGTTCAGTTGGTAGACTCTATTTATGACCGAATATTGAAGAGAAGAACAGAATATCGGTGAGAATAGGAGCAAATGCCACGAAGATCATTATGTGGAACTGCTGTAGTTCTAATAGGTAAAAGTACCATGATACGCAAAGCAATTAAAGGTCACGTAGAATCAAATCAGGCTTTGGAAAATTTTTTGGCGGATATTAGAGGCAATGATTTTATATTTACTAGTGCCTATTTAGTTAAGATATGACAAGCTATTGGAAAACAAGGAACGTGCTCTATCACGTCCAGGAGCAATTTCTTCATTGGACGCTATTATTCTATATCAGGATACAGACTTAGGACCTAACAAAACATCTTTCTTCCAGGCTCTTTCGGTTTCCTATAACAAATAACTTGTGCAGCCGTTTTCGATCAAAAAGATCGACTGCTAAATTTGCAACACTAGAAACATGTATATGGAATTTTCGGATATGTCGGAAAAATGATTTCAACGATACATCGCATTTTTTTTTACAAATCTTTAAATAGATAGTTCTCTGTGCGCTGAAGTTCCGTTTCCGAAGTTCGTGCATTCGGAAACGGGCGACAACTAAACAGTAGCCGCCTGCTTATCCCACGCCACGCTCTACGAGTGGCGTCGTATTACTCGATTTGTGTGCACAAAATGTTTTTGACTACTTTTAATAAATAGAGCAATAAAATGACTATTTAGATATAACATTTTAATAACAAGTTAGGACGGATTGGTTAATTTACTGGTTATTTGTTAATTTATTTTATGGAGTACTTCTGATGCAGTTTAGCGACGGCACCGCTGGTATCAAATTTACAATTAGATTTGTGCGCATCCGACCTTGGGGTTTGATCGTGAGTGCTGTATATGTGAATAAATTTTCACATTGTCTATTTTGAATTTTGAATTTATAGCAAAATTCAAAATGGCGCATTTCTGCCATTTTCTATCGATCGAACTGAGTTTTTCTATAGTCCTGCCAATAAGTATAATCTGTATTGAAATCAATTCTATAGAAATTAATTCAATAGAGCTTGTGTTATTCAAATTGACATATTAATAGTATCATATTAACAAATATCCTACAGACATTTAATGGAATGAGCTATATATTTCATTTAGCTATGTACATTATATGGTATATGAATATTGAGAAGTGTATGCCATCTTCTCCGTAATTCCCTTATTTGATCAACTCTTCCTAACGTCATTTCTTTCTATTTTAAAGGTATCTTTTCTCATTTTCCCTTTTGATGTCGTGAAACATTAAATGTAAAGCATTAGTCTCTCTCTCTCTCTCTCTCTCTCACACACTCTCTCTGTCTCTCTCTCTCTCTCTCTCTGATTCTTTTGTTTCATGAAATTAACATAATTATGAATATTCACAGAATGCATATATAATACAATTTCAGCAGACTGTTAATTTTTGTTGGGAATGTTATATACATAAAAACTTGAGAAAGCTTTTAACAGATTTCTCGAACTGTTCATCATCATAGTGAACATTAGAAAGCAAATTACATTCTTCTTATTTACTTTTTTTTGGCTCTGAAAACTATTTATAATGAGATATTTTAGGTTGCAACTATTTTCAACATATGCTTCATATAACTAAATATAAAAACAAAATGTGAAATAAATTTAAATTAATGTAGGGAAAGAAATATATAAAGCGAAGTACATTAGAAAGTTATCGGTAAATTTCCGGATAGCATTCCTCTAGAGAACAAGACTACGAAGTGACTTGCGGAGACTGTCACATCTCATGTATAGGATTCGAAAAATATCATCCCGAAGAACGCAATATACAAACATCATTAATGAAAATGTATGTCCTTCTTCTCAAAGGATCACTTCACACTGGACATTCAATAGTGTCGCGTTTACTTTTGTTGCGACATGGAATTAGGGTATTTTTCACAAGCTCGTGTTAGTTGTAGTTTCACTTTGATATTGAATAGATGAATCACAATTTACACTCTGGTGATATCGTATGACCCTTGCTTATTTGAGACTGTTGGGTAGCCTCAAAGAAACAAGTTTGTCCCTATAGGAATTAAATCATTAAATCACTTCGTAACACAAATAAAGATAAAAACGCAAAAAGAAATAAAACTATCAATCAGTTTTAAACTTTTATTATCAATCAACAAATTATTAGTACTTCAATTGCTTCAATTGAATTTAAGTTCGATAAATAACAGTTCAATACATCTTAAACATTCTAAAACAAATTAGCAACTCAATTCTCATAAACGATGGCTAAGTATAGAACGGTTAGTTACCCATAAAACTTATTAGCAATGCTTGCTACATTATTTTAGGCAGCTCGATTTAATATAACATGAATATTTATCAAGATTGAGTCATTAAATAAATATCGATTGTGCAATGAACAAATCTAACTCTAACTTGTGATTTCTCTTCTTTAAATGAATCTTTAAATGAACATCTCTAAAACGAAATCCATGGTGATTAGTAGACGAATCCGGGAGGTTACTATCGAGGTCGAGGGCGAAAAAATCGAACAAGTGAAGAGATTTAGATACCTCGGATCTGTTGTTAACTCGAATCGGCATGGCCAAAACGGCATATCGACAACTTCAGGGTGTCCTTCTACAGCAATGCTTGCCCCTGGACCT
>WYDF02086227.1:0-11010 GCA_009867245.2 Adranes taylori | reverse complement strand
GGAAGCAAAAGCGACCGAGCGAACTTCACTGACACTAATACAAAACCCGGCCGCAAACAATATCCTGAACACACATTAATAAAAAAATTCTAAAAGCCAAAAAAATTTAAAAAAAAACATTAAAAAAACCAAAAAAAATATAAAAATCATAAAAAAACGTAAAAAATATGTAAAAAAAGACAAAAAACACAATAATACATACAGCACATTTCGCTGAGACAACACATCGAAACTGCAAATCCTCTGGATTTGCAGTTTCTGCAAATCCAAGGTAAACTCAAAGTAAAGCATATGCATTGCACACCCCGCGTATGCTCTTCTTAATTGCATTACTTCTGCTCCTTACGGTTTCTAGGGCGGTACACCTAACAACCCCAAGTCCACCCATGACAAATTCACACACAAACGAACCAGCAGAAAAACACACGCAAAAACCATTCGAAACTGCCCGGAAAACGAGGAAACTCGACTCCGGAGAACCATCTCTGCAACGTGATTGCTATTATCTAGTGACGTGTTATCTCTTATCTAGGATTATCTTTGAAAACGAACCGATCGTAGGTTTGAAACAATTTTTAGCATTTTTGGCAAATAAAACATTGGAGTTTTTGGAATGCAATTGTTTAATTTCTATTGCTTTAAAAGTTGATATATATTTAATTAGTTTTGGATATAACTTTTGCACCCTAACTTCTGTGATGTAATTTATCAAACAGAACTCGTATATAAATCGAAGCACATGGAAGCACACTGGAGTTCGGAAATAAATTGGACAACTTACGAAACTATTTGGCAAAGAAGGATTTTCAATTTAAGAGCAACTTATTCGGTTATTTAGCGAAATGTACATTCTTGAAACATTTTGTACACGAGTATTATTATAATTGTAATAAATTAGCATACAAATAATAAACTGTATTTTATGATTATTTTAAATATTAGGCAAAGTCAAACGAAAACCTTAAAAAATAAATAAAATTTATTAAAATAAATCAAAAACAATTTTTTTACATTTTTTAAATTCATATTACCTACACTATGGTTTTGGAAATACTTGATACCAGGATGAATCGTAAAAAACTTTTCAAAATATTTACAAACTTCTTAACAAGAATATTTTGAAAAGCATGGTAAAAATGATTTAAATAATAACAAATATTTTACATTCTCTTTGCAGAAACTGAACCCTCGTAACCTTATATCTTTTCCAAAATTATTGACAAAACATGAAGAAAAAATATGAAAATCTCAAAAAAGTTTGATAATTTTTGCTTGCGTTTAAATATATGTCAATTATAATATAAATAGCAATAAATATAAATTATTGCGATTATTACATTATTATTATTATATGACTATTAATTATTTCAAAACTATCGCCATTGTGTAGCTTCTAGTTTTATAAACTAAAAGAGAATACTGAAGAAGTTCTTATAATAATATACAAAATCCACTATGACAATTGATTTTTGCAAAAAATAATAGTATTTTCAAAGATGAATAATTCACATGGTTTAAATTCTTTAAAATAATAAAATATAAATTTTCATAATAAAATTTCGAATTCTAAACTACCTACATATATCCTATTAAAAAAATATGATAAATTTGGTTAACCTTAAGAACTTGAATCAGCTTTAACACATTATCTTACACATTGTTCTTTTTCCGCATATCCTACACACTGTCTCATCCTTATTCATCCAGTACCAATTCTCTCTCTCTCTCTCTCTCTCTCTCCTTACTTCCACACCTAAACCTCGCTACTAGTCTCTTACTTTCCATACTCCATCCAGACTGCAAATACTCAGGCATACCACTATCCTGCCGTTTGTCCTTGTATTTACTCTTCCACCTCCACCACAAGCCTAACTCCAGTTATCATTTTCTCAGACCGTTTCTGAAGCGACCATCCCATTTTTTCATATGCTTTCTTTCTTACCCTAAACCATACATTCATATACCCTTAGTTTGCGTACTTCTTTTATAACTACCATATATACCACGCGCGGATCCAGTGTGTATTAACGGAGGGGGGCGGATTAAATTTATATTATATAAAGTAATATTATTCTTTATGCCAAAAATTACTACATTGTAATACGCGCCAGCGGAGGGCACCATTGATATATACTTTTTTTACTAGTTTATCATCCGCATTCATTATCACCTTTCTTTCAAGGTTTACCAGTTTTTGAAACCTGCCACCCAACATTTATACCTACCAAATTCATCTAACACTATCTCACTTGGAGTTGATCTCTCCAGTCCTAAAATTATTTTCAAGCATTCTAATTTTGCACCTTCTCAATCTCATTCCTCTCACTTCCGCCCCATGCAGCATCTTCGCACACACATTTATACATCCCTACACAGCAACACAACTTTGTCCTCATTTTCACAGATTTCCCAAATTTTCCTTCCCACACACACCTCATTCTTTTAATAGTTACTCTCGTTTTTTTCGCAACCATTCTTACATGCTCCGTACAAGACGTATTCTGACACACCATATATCCCAGATATCTGTAACTTTTTACCTTCTCTATTTGTTTTCCTCCGAACTTAAAAACATCCTTTCTGCTATCCCGACCTCCCGTTTTGCACACCATCAGTTTTGTTTTCTCTACATTCATCTGTAACGCTCTTTTACACATATACTTGTTTACCGTCTCAATCACTTCTATTATTTCCTCCTGCGTATTCGCCATACATACTATTTTGTCAGCATAACTTAATGACCATATTTTTTACTTTTCTATAATCACTCTTCCTTAACACATCCTCCAGATCGGTCACGTATATATTAAACAAACAAGCACTTAACTGACATCCTTACCTTACACCCCTCCTTACATCAAACCACCCCGACACTTTCACAGCAATTCTCGCTCTTATTTTTAGCCATCCATATTCATTTTTCCTCTCACTAATTTCTTGCTGCATCAAATAATTTATTGTTACATTGTTGTCCGCTGTCCTCATTCCATTTATAATTCCAGTTTGCGTATTTGATAGTACTTTCTTTTCTTTCACTTTCTCACTTCCCTGCAGCTTTTTATTTACAATCCTAGCAAACATTCTGTATAATCCATTCATAATAGTCACTCCCCTATAGCTTTCAGTCTTCCTTTTATCCCCTCTTATGTATACAGGCACTATTTCTCCCTTCTTCCATTCTTCCATAATTCTACTTTTACCCTTCTACACTGCATTCATATACCTTGCTAACGCTCTTATATCACTATCACTCAAACATCCCCATACCTCCACCGGCACTCCGTCCGGTCCAGCTGCATTTAAATGTTTTATATTTATTATCGCCTCTTTCACTTCCTCTTCACTAATATCTTCTTCTGCTCCTTCTTCTTCCCCCGTCGACTATTCTTTTCCATTTACTTCCAAATTCCTCACTCCAATTTCTCCTATTTCGTCTCTGCACGGCTCCTCCCATTCACTCAATTGTAAGATGTACTCTTCTCTTTCTGCTTCTGACAACCCACTTTTCCTTACATCCTTTTCATTCTTTAACTTGTCAATTACTTTTCTTCTTCCCTACCTCTTCTTTGCTTAGATCTGATACTTTCCTTTTTCCAATTCTCCTTCGACTCCACATACTCATCCCATCACTTTGTAACTTCTCTCACTGCTCTCTCTCTCTCACCTTCCTCTTATCTCTCACCCGTACTTCTTCAACTTCATCCTTGTTTCCACTTATTTTTTCTTTTAATAATTTTTTTTTCACTTTAAAATTTCACCCTAAAAGCCTATGATCTTATGATTTTCACCGAGTCCTAGCCGTCTTCTATTATTGGTTCAGGTTCTACGTTTTCGGAGAATTTCAGCAGAAGGCTGTTTTAATCCGATTATTCCCGAGCTTTTGGTCACGTAGATCCCCACCATGCGCACGATATACAAGAAGTGTATCCTTCCGCCAAAATTCGTAAATAAAAGACCAAAACAGTCTAACATGGAGGAGACGCGATTCTGAGTTGCGTTCTTCGTTATTGCTAGCGAAGTCATAATTTGTAATTACCAGATCAAATCTATCTTTCTAGCCAGCGAGTTAATGTTGCGCTCTTAAGAGTGATTTGCTCAAAGTAACGCAATAGTCAATCGTAAGATCATCAGTTATAAATCATCATCAGACAGTCAATAATCAAGAAAATAAATTAATAGGTAAGTATTATATGACGCACTCTTAATTTCAGCAGACTCTTACGATTTTTCTTATCCTCATTTCTCTGTTATTTTTCTTGTATCTTCTTCATCACCGCTTACATCAACTCTTCTCGTATCCTCTACATCACCTCAGGAGATCCATTAAACTACCGCGGTGTCCGCGGTGTCCCCCGCGGACACCGCGTCTTGTGGTAGATTCATCCGAGCCAATTGAGCTACCAAGCCAAGCCAGAAGATTCTTTCTCAATATCCAGATCGGCGATCCCTCCAACAGCTCCTGGTGACGTTCCATTACCTCCAACTCCAAGAAAACGAATGGCAACTTCCAACTCCAAGAAAAGGCGTACTGTATACATTTCACATCTTTGATCTGATCAAGGTTGGAAGATATAGTCACCATCTTCAGTAGTAAACCGACAGCTTATTTTCAACGTGGCTAGATCAACGTCAATAGCTCTGAACATTGACAAGGTGTAAGAGATGTTTCGTTGATAACCATTCTTAGGTCCAAAGAACAAGTATAACAAATCAATTTATATCTTGTTCGCTGCTCTTTTATCTTCTACTTTTTTTGCTGGAATATGGAACGGATCGATCTAAAAAACTATTAAATTATAATTAGCTTCAACACGAAATGTGAGTCAAAACACATGCAAAAGCATTGTGCTACTAAAAAAAAGATGAGAAGTGGTATGGTGGTTACGTACAGAAAAAATAACGAACAACGATCCTGCTTTAACATAATTAAATTCTGTAATAAACGTAAATGCAAAAAATATTAAATATTTGAGAACATTAAAACTGATAATTATTTAAATAAACTGGTGAAAGAATAAAACTGAATAGAAAAGAATGAAACTAACATAAAACTGTAAAAATAAAATTGGCGAATAAAAACGAATAAAACTGGTGTTTCCCCGGTAATTCATATAAAAAATAAGATACTTCTATTACAACATAATATATTTTTTACATCTCTCCCTCTACCAAATTTAGCTCAAAATAGGTGCACCAATTTGTAAGAAATCGCTGTACACTCATATGGACCTCCATATGTTTTGAAAAGCATTTATTGGACCCAAGGTTGTTTTAAGCTGATAACTAATCAGAAATTGTAATGAATTCTACATCTTTCATATACAGTTGACTCCAGATAATACGACACTAAGATAATTTAAGTGGTTATGTATATACAATACTGTATATTGTTACAATATATATTGAGTAACATATTTTACAGCCATTGAGGATATAAAAAAATTCAATTAGACATAGTTCCACACAAATGTATACGTATATGTATGCAATACAAATTTATTAAATAAAAAATACAAATATGTACGTAAAAATACATTACGCACATAAATGTATGTATTTACGATTTAAAAAATTCTGTAATTGCGTTTCTTCTTACGTAAAGAGTCCGTCATGGCTTTTTCTTGAATATCTTTTAACATTAAAATGTTCTCGTAGTCGAGATCCCTCTCCTCATACCAACGTATCAGAGTGTTTGCTGCCAACATAACTTCATCGCAAGTGATTGTGGATTTCACCTCCGTGGCATTCTCAATTAGGTCGTCGTCTACAACATGAGCCGTAACTTCCTAGATGATCTCCTCTTCTGTCAGTTCAGAACCAAGGTTATCGTCTAATACACATCTTCTCAAATCTTCTGCAGATTCTGTCGTTTTTCTTTGGAAGGAGTGGATTTTCTGGCCAAACATGTTCCCAAGATTTTATCAGAGTTAAAGACTTGACTTAACACCACGCAAATGCTGCCTTGACAATGGCATCCTTCATGTTAATTTTTTCAAGATTAATGTGATATGTGCGTCAGGTTGGCCGACGATATTAATCAGTAGGCGCTTCTTGTAATATGCTTGCAAAGTCTTGATAACATTTTGATCCAACGGCTGAATTAGTGCAGTCGTATTCTTTGGCAAATACACTAACAGCCGTCTCAACTCCCAGTTCTTCCTTGTCCGTGTGTTCTGGAGCATTATCTAACAACAAAAGGGCCATCAATGGCAGATTTTTTCCCTTTAAGTGTTCTTTGAATTCTTTGTACAAAATTGTTGGAAAACTTCTTTATTGACCCTCGCTCGACATTGGTTTTTGTACGTCACTGGAAGGGATTCGACTTTTATGATTTTAAAT
Organism: Adranes taylori; assembly: GCA_009867245.2. Taxonomy (NCBI): domain Eukaryota; kingdom Metazoa; phylum Arthropoda; class Insecta; order Coleoptera; family Staphylinidae; genus Adranes; species Adranes taylori. Next base: position 4,671 of record WYDF02086227.1, on the reverse strand, counting down.
GATTTACTCACAGCTAAGAGTTTTAACATATGGCCTCCAGCGGCATTTGCGCATACCATTAACGTGATATGCTCTTTTTGAGGTTTCATTCCTGTAAATTTTTTTCTTCCTCCGTTCTAAAGTTTTTGTTGGCAGGTGCTGTCAGTTTAAACCGGTTTCATCGGCATTATACAGTTGCTCGGGCATAAAGCCTAGTTCGGCGATTTTGGCGTATACATCTTCAATCTCGTCGGCTAATAGTTTTTCTCCGCTCATCTGTAAGAAATGAAGGGAATGCCGCTTCTTAAAGTTTTCGAACCAACCATCGCTGGTACAAAAATCATCTTTGTTGGTTCAAAAGTTGGGACTCTCTGTTTTAAAATATCATCTGAAATAGGGGCATGTCTGCTTCTTTGCTGCTTAAACCAAGCGTACAGAGCTTCCTCAACTTGAGAGTATTTCTCTTATAGTCATGTTCTACAGTTTTTATAAATTGTTCTATTTTACCCCAATTTCTTACTATGTCGTAAACGGTAGGTCGCCCGATATCAAAAACTTTAGAAATCACAATTGGTGTTTCACCACGGTCATACCTTTTAATAATTTTCCATTGATCAGTAAGAGTAAAGTTTTATGCGTACGTTTAGCGATTCCTTTTGTGCTCGCTATCACACAACACATTACAACATAAAAATTAAAGCTCAACAATTAAAGTAGCAGCATTCAAATACCGTAACAACATTAAAGGAGCACGCACAATAGCACATTGAAACTGTCGTGAGTCACGGGGCAGGTGGAAGGAGGCGCCTGTTGCTGTTGCGACAAGTCACAACAAGTGTGTGCGTGTCTGTGTCTGCACAGCACACATGACGGATTATCGGGAGACAACTGTAATTATATGTCTTAATATATGTAATGTACATATATGGTGATTGAAAGGTAAAAGTGTCGAACAAATTTGGCCGAGCATTTTATTGATTAGGTCTCCTTAATTGAACAACGTCAAGAAAATTTATTCTAGTACTTTCCAATTCAGTTCAATCAAATATAAGTAGACAGACAACGTAAATTAGATAAGGCAAAAAATTGTAATCCAACAATGATCCCAAAATTTCTTTCGTATTCTGTAACTTTTTTATTTATTTCTGAACCCCTTTTAAAACGTCTTAATCGCAAGATTAATTACGAAAGTTTTGAAAAAATTATCTTAGTTGGAAATGAAATCTCACTTAAAGAAGAGTAATTTTGCGTGTCATGAAAATATGTTGTAAATTAATGTAAACTTGATGCTACTTGATACAATCTTAACAAGTTCTAGTTTTCTTTTAAAAATATGGTTTTAAATAATTAGCACAAACAACAAAGATGAAAAAATTAAGCAATTAGTAATTATGATCAAACGAAATAATTTCTAGTTCGTAATTAATAAAAATACTCAGACGTTTCAATCTACTCAGGCCATCTTCAAGCATAGGAATTCTTAACGCATAGTAAAATGACGGATTAGATTTTGGCTGGTGCTGGGTGGGGCATGTGAAAATATAGATGGTCTCCCGGAATAGTATAAGGAAGGACCAATTTTCAGAAAATTGTGTATAGGACGACAAATAAGGAAAATATTACTAATTCATATTACTAGCGACCGAAAACCTTAACTCATTTTTACCTCATCGAATCGAAGCTGGTCTGAAATTGAATTTTCGATATGGCGTTTAATTGCTTTAGTGATTCTGTCTTGATCTCGTGAATATCGGCAGAATATCGTGATATTGTGGTTTTTCACATCTTTGGGAATAGAAACAAAGTCGCAGAGAAATTGGAGGAAATTGGAGGATACGAAGTCATAACGGTTTTGTTTTTGCCAAAACGCCAGGAGTTATCTCCCTGCAAATTCAGACGTTTTCTTCGGATTGCTCTTTGTTGACCGTACGACCTGGTGGCAAGAAATTTAGTATACATGAATTGTATTCAAGAGAAGTCATCGAGCTTCTTTTAGTCTTGGCTCTTCAGAAAGCTTCCATTGGGACAATTGGACCTTAGTTTCAACGTCATAACCATACACCCGTCGCTAATTATGATTTATTTGAGCAATTCTGGATTGTCATTGATTTCATTAAGCAACTCCTACGCAGCTTCTGTGCTTTAGATTGAAATTCAACAATTTGGAACAACTTTTCTGCCACTGTCATCCTGCCAGTGCCATGCCCAAGTAATAACTTGATATGGTGTAAGAAAGCATGTTACTTGGGCGTAAATTATAATAAATCAAATCAATAAAATTACGCAAACCTGGTACTGGAATGACCATCTAGTAAAATTAAATGTATTCTCTGCTGTGTATATGAATGCGCTTCGTTGCGACGCACCGCCTGCTAACAGTATATTGTAAGCATCAGAGCATTGTTTTGCTTTGCTATTCACTGTCGTTGTCATTAAGCAGAGTGAATGTGTTGACATGAAAGCGCTTAGCGTTGGTTATTATGTACGTATTAAGAGTAGGGATTTTGGCTATGCTGTTTAGAGTATAAATATACTAGCAGCATCTGATTTAATAATTGATATGTGTGCTGCTCGTCGGTGTTCGTTGGATGCCTGGTTGCTTACGCGGTAACGTATGAATACCACACGAGGAGAGAATTTAGCTATGAGTATGGTATCATACAGAATAGAATCAGACTGATGGCTTAGGGCTACTTATAAATAGCCACTCTATTAAAATTTAGTTGTTATTTTGCGAATTCAAAGACAAGTTAGTCGGCAGCAGCAACCAGCGACAGCGAGCAACCAAGACGAAGCAATCGCCGAAACATAGGCAAAGCAAAAGCAGCATTTAACATGTCCAGCACTGTGCTGCACTTTTTCTTATTCTTAACAAATTCTTTGTTTCATTGTATCACAAGTAAAAATCACTGTAACACCAAAACACAAGAAACCTTATAGATAACTCGTATAATAAACTAAATAATCAATATGGCTGCAGTTGTCAAAATATGTTTGGTGAAACATTTACGAACAAAAGAGCAACAACAATTTGACAGCTGGACTTATCTCGCGAAATTAATTTTTTTTATATTATCTGATCAGACCTCGTACAATGGCATTATTATTATCACAGCTAATAGAATTACACAAAACACTCAACGGAATTAAAATCGCGCAATCACTACACAATTCACAGTCCACATTTGCTCCATATTTTCACATTTGGTCCAGATTTTGCAGATAAGTACGTTAAAAAATATACTATAATTAGTAGCAACAATATTACATAAAAAACTATATAAATTAAAATAAATAAAAAAAGGATTTAATTCCCGAAGGAAAAAAGGAGCTGCAACGATTATCTTCTTTTTTAATCTTCATTTATCCGTCCCAGTATTTCCCTTCTCATTTTCTCTATGACTCTCAATCCCCGCTCTTCCTGTAAAAAATAGATTTGCCAACTCTTTTATCCTCATTCGATTCTAGTCCTTCACATTGATTCACCCAAAAATCCCATCTTTTCTCTCTTCTAATACATATCTTGCACATCCTCTTCTGCTCCTTCATTCAGCATCTAAACCCTCTCTTCTCACATCTACATCTAAATCGAGCACGAACTATGCATGATACATGCACACCTCTCTTGTTATTCCACACGTTTCATCTTTTAGTTACTTCATTCATAATATTTTTCTATTTCATTAGATTTTCACACCATTTATCCAGAGACCATCTTATTCTTTCCTACGCTTTGTTTTTCTAATTCACGATTATGCATTCTTGTAAACTCCTTTTCTCGGTTCATTGATTCCTGTCAAATACCGCTCTTAACCAATCTTTTACCATCACCCATGCTCACTTTCCTTTCATAACTTACCAAATTTTTAAAACTACCATCCAGTATTTATACCCTTCAAGTTTATTTAATACAATCCCTCCTGGCGTAGACCTATCAACTCCAATTATTCTCTTCATTCCAGTCTGCACTTTCTCTATCCTTTCTCTTAAACACGGCCTATACTACCCCTCCATGCATTATTATAAGTTTAACACATTTCGTGTTTGACAATGATTGTTTAGACCGTTTACGTGTGAAGGAATCCGTAGAGAACGTCCGAATTTGCGGCGAGAAAACTCTTGGCGATTGCACCATAGTCATGCACCTGCGAACACTTCGTTGCTTCTTGGTGCATTTTTTGCAAAAAAAAATGTTTATGGTTCCACACGCTCTATTTTCACCCGACATGGCATCCTGCGACTTAGTTCTATTCTCGAAAATGAAGGAAACCATAAAAGATCAAGGCAAAATGACTAAAGCAATTAGTACTGAAAATTCAATTTGATTTGCCTCAAGGAGTTGAGAAAATCCTAGAAAAAGTGTATTATATCCAATAAGAATTACTTACGAGGGGAAAATGTTAACATTGAGGACTAAATAAAGATTATTTGAGAAAAATGATAATTTCGCGTTTTATTTGGTCATATCCCCTGTAAGTTTCTCCCTTTACCTATCACCTGTTACATAATATATTTGGAGTTAGTATGTTGTCTATAGTATCCTTATCCCTCACAAATGCCTCGACAATGCCAGATGTGACTTTGGCGAAACGTTGGCACACTAAAATGCCTACCACGCGAGATATAATCCTGAAGACAAACAACTACTCATCAAAAACACACATATATATATATATATATATACAGCACCTT
>WYDF02086216.1:0-11011 GCA_009867245.2 Adranes taylori | reverse complement strand
CATCGCTACAAATCATTCATTGCTACTGTAGACCACAGAGAGAAGTATGTATTTGTGCGTGCAGGCGAGAATTGTGTTGTGCGTAAAGGTTTCTATAGCGTTAACAATGTAAGCGCTCGGAAATATGTGGACTTGATATATTTGTCGACTTTTCTCTACTTTCTATAAATAAAATATACATGTATTATACATATAAACTTTTCGGAAGAAATTCTCTAAATGATAGTGAAAACCATATCAAAGTCCGTTGCGTAGTTTAGAAGAACAACACAGACAGACGTGGATAGCGACAGGGTAAATCTTTAATTTTACGAGTACCTTTTCTATGTTCCAAGTCATAACGCGATTTAAAGCGTCATTTCCCGATGGTGCCATGCTGTATTCATGAGTATGCATACCAACGTATCATAACGGAACCAACGTATTTTATTCATGAGTATGCACACCCATAAATTGAATGAAAAAATCAACCTTTTCCAAAAACAACTTTGAAAAGAAAACTAAGATAAAACGGATACACGCTCTTTCACATAACACCCACATATTCATAACTACTCAATCAATTAACTCATAAACTTAACGAGGCATTTAGTTTACACAAATTATTAAAACAAAGCCATACAACATTAAGTTTCGTTCAATCTTTTATTTTCGGAGTAAACAACGGTGTAAGTTTCATATATTTTTTAATATAATTGCCTAGACCTATGTAATTCACAATTAAAAGATAACATGCCTGGTGTGGAGTCGGGCATTGGGCTTTCTAAAAAGACATAAAGATACCCTATCCACGCGGTTTTACCAAATATTAAAATGAACCGGGCGGAAGTTTCCGTAACTACAATAACAAATTATTTCAAAGAGCTGGAGGAAGCAAGTAAAGACCGGCTCACTTTCAGATAAATTATGATGAATCCGCTTTATCTGATGACCTTGGCAAGCGCAAAATGGTATTTAAAAGGGGATGCAAGTATCCCGACCGCATAATGAATTTTAGCAAAGCTAGCGTATCTGTTATGTTTTCTGTTACAACATCGGGGACTTTGCTCCCCTGCTACACAATTGATAAATAAAAACACTTATGACTTATTGACGTAAGGTGGTCGGCCAAGATCCTTTTACAATAGAAGCAACAGTGGGTGGATAGATGGGACATGCTTTTTGTATTGATTCCAAAAAGTTGTAATCCCATACTTTCGACGTTTTCCTGGAAATAAGCTGCTGATTGTTGACAATCTTAGTTCACATCTCTCCATTGGGTAGTGCGCCTATTAGAAGGGAGTGATGTTTCGCATTCCTCCTACTTAACTCCACGCATCTCACACAACCGTTATACGTCTCCTTCTTCAGGCCGCTAAAAATGAACTGGGGGAGAGTTCTAGAAACTCACAAATTAAAAAGTAAAGATAGTAACGCATGTTTTGACAAAAAATGCTTCCCAATGGTTATGAAAAAAAATTTAGAATTAATGAAACCTGGGCGCAGTGACATTGTGGCGTATCTTAGAGAGATGAAATTTCAGTAAGTGAGATAGATCTGGAAGAGGCCGGCCTAAGCCGATTATCTCAATCACTACAACGTACTAAGGACTTTGCAGTTTCAACCCACCATTTTGAATAGAAACTTCTTGAAAAAGAGGAATGACTGATTGTAAAATTTCAGTATGACACGGGGGTCAAATATTTTATTGTAAAGATTGTAGAAATTACTTAAGAAAAATGTGGTGAGATTTTTGAGAAAATATTTATTTTCCCCAATCTGGAAGATATGTCGGAGTTCCAACACTCTGATGTTATTCAAAAATTATCGCCGCCTACTGTACGAAGGGGGCGATACACGTTTCATCCAACACCCAAATTTCCATCGTTAGGTTTTTTAATAGAAATTAAATATGTTGAAAAAAATTTTTAAGTTGGTTCAATGAATAAAAAATATTTTTATTTGGTTATTATTTTATTTTATTACTTAAATCCTAAGGCCCCTGGCCTAAAAAAAATTAATTAGTCCCTTTTGACCCCTGTAGACGTATGAATCGCTAAATATTGAGAAATATACGACTGCCGCGATTCACCTTCTCGCTGTGGTGAATCAGGACTCATACAAATATATTATTGGGGTATGAGCCCCAGTAATATATTTTGCTGTGGATGTACTAAGGGTATGGTCACAATATAAAATTATGACAAATCGAAACAAAAAATCTGTCGCCGGAGGCAGTTTGAAAATCTTTCCAAATCCAAATTGTCCCGTTTCACCTCATGTTACGGTATATTTACTGAACAAAACAAAATGTTTCTAGAAGAAAATTTTATGCCAATGTACCTAGTCATCTATAGCACTCATACATTTGTGTTAAGCATAAACAATGTACCCTATTCTGCTCTATGTTACCATACTAATTGACACAGTTAAATATCATCCATATTCACAAATTAATTATCTATCAATAGCGGATTATCCGATATTTCGACTTTAATTTCTTCATTACAATATTCAATCCCCAATACATTTCCTGAAACAAGCTTGTCATGTAATAGTTGTTGTAAACGCTTCCCTCAAGTATGATTCCGTTCATGTGCTACAAGATTACCTTTAAATCTAGTTTTATAATCACACTGAGTACAACTAAAAGGCTTCTCGCCTGTATGAATCCATTTGTGAGCTACAAGAGTTCTTTTAGATGTAGATTTAAAGTCACATTCCGTACACTCGAAAGGCTTTTCTCCTGTATGAATCCGTTTATGTGCTACAAGATAGCTTTTCTGTACACTTTTGTAATCACATTGCGTACACTCAAAATGCTTCTCTCCGGTATGAATCCGATTGTGTTTTACAAGATTTCCTTTATGTACAGTTTTGTAATCACATTGAGTACAACTAAAAGGCTTCTCTCCTATATGAATCCATTTGTGAGCTACAAGATTTTTTCTATGACTGGCTTTGAAATCACATTCCGTACACTCGAAAGGTTTCTCTCCAGTATGAATCCGTTTATGATCTACCAGACTTCTTTTGTGTATAGTTTTGAAATCACATTGAGTACAGCTAAAAGGCTTCTCCCCTGTATGCATGTGTTTGTGAGCTGCAAGATATTGTCTGTGTCTGGTTTTGAAATCACATCCCGTACACTCAAAGGGCTTCTCTCCTGTATGCCTTTGTGTGTGAAGCACCAAACTTGATTTGTGTTTACTTTTGAAATCACAATTCGCACACTTGAAATACTTTTCTCCTGGTTTGTGAGCTAAAGAATGTAATTTAGATGTAGGTTTGAAAATGCTTTCCGTACCTTGGAAGAACTTGTCGCTTGCGTCAAATCGTTTGTTTAACAAGAGATCTGGTTTGTGTGTGGCTTCGTTATTAGATTCCCAGTTAGATTCTGCTAAATGACAATGATCTTTTAAATAGGTTAAATCACTTATTTGATAACTAGATTCCACAAACTCATCAGAAGACAGTCTCGTTTCAAATTTGAAAATCGTAAAGTTGCTGCTTTTTGTACTACTATAATTGTGCAGATGGAAATGACTATAGTCTTTTGATTCCGGTGTTTCATCATGATTAAAATTTACAAGTTGTTCGCTTTTTATCTGATTTAAGTCCATGGATTTTCCAGTATTTGTACTTATGATATCTTCTAAAATATCATTTTGGTAATCTATACCAATTATTTCTGTATGACCTATTTCTGTTTTAATTTCGTTATTTGGTTTGTTTCGGGGTGCGTCTATTTCTTCTGCCATATTTCTCAACTATATTCTTTATGTAGTATAAAATACTTTGCGATCGAAGTTCTCCGAAAAATTCATACATCATACGCCTAATTATCCTTAAACACACGCAAAACAGTTAAAATGTTACTATTAAAGGCAAAAATAATATATAAATACTTGAATAAGATGTAAATAAAAATATAAATCCAAATAAAAGAATCATCAATTCAACAGATGAAAAGTAAGAATAAAATAAAAAATAAATGTTTTTAATTTTTACTATTCACTTGCAATAGCAGAAATATCTTCATAATCAGCTGATCAATTAAAATGTCAAATAAGCTTCATTTGAACTATTAATAAAATAATACATATAGGTTTTATTCAATTTTATCTTTCATATAGGTATATAATACCTAGGTACAGGTATACGAAAGATATAGGATTCATGTTTTGAGAATTTTTGTCTTAAAAAATTCTTTCTTGCTCAAAAACTTAAGAAGGGTCGATTTTTCGGTGTCTGTTACACGTCTGTATGTTCCAGAATTTCTCCTTCCCTATGGGACCGATCTGGATGAAATTTGGTAGACTTTGAGCTCGCAGAACGGATTATTTAATTTTTTTTTTAAATAAATCCATCATGGCAGGCAGGAGCCATTTTGTTTGTCCAAACATTTCGTATTCAAACTAGGACATTGAAATTTTGCACACATATCACGCCTTATATTATGCGTCGAATAAAAAAGTTCATGTTGCGAAATTATATAGGAAGCGGTGTTGCCATATTTGAAGCTTAACAAATATTTTGAAATATCTCAGGAACGATAAAAGATAGGATACTCGAATAAACTTTATTGTATAGGCTACATAAAAGCCCGTCGATTTTGTTTGAAACATTTTTTCCAAAATCACAATTTATCATATACACAGGGTGTTCCTTGTTTTGATAGAAAATTTTAATAACTTAAAATTCAACTTGTCGCCATGGCAACCGACATGCAACAATCATATTATATACATGTAAGCATACATAATAGCTCAGATATGAAAAGTTACACGAAACATTATTTTACGTTGTATGAGACATATAAAATGCTTTCGCAATTGAATAAGTGTTGCTATCAGTGGCGGGTACACATTATAATTTTTGGGGGGGTTCGAAATGATTATTTTATTGAGAAATTCTGTTGTAAAATTAGAAATTTCGCTAGCATATAGTATATTGTATTATGCGTCGAATGAAAGTAATGCAATCCCCGCAAGTGATATAGAGCGCAATGTTGCCACATTTAAAATTTTAGAAACTTTATGATATATTTCAGGAACTATAAAAAATAGGACACTTGAATAAACTTTATTCTATAGGCCACCAAGCTCGTTCAATTTTATTTCAAACATTTTTTTTAAATTACAAACTAAGATATATACAGGGTGTTTTTGGTTTGTATCGAAGTTTGCGATCGATTTACTTGAGACCGGCTATTGTACTACATTAAATATCTCGGTTACTATGAAAGATGAACAAATAAAACTTGGGGAGCAAGTTTTATGCTCAACTCAAAGACCTCATATTTACGCGTAGCGGACATGAAGGAAGAGTGACTCGATAGCGGTAGTTGGGAAAAATAAAGTCAAAAACGGTAGCATACCGCGCCAAAGCGGACAAATTCATAACACCAAGGCAATCTGGGGTGCCAAGCACCCCAGACTAATCTTTTAGAAATTAGCCGAAAAGAGAGTCAAGAGGGATCGTAGAGGGAAAGCAGAGAGCGAAGCTGTCCGCACCGTAGGCATATATGGGGATCGGGGGATTCATGGGTAGGCGGGAGATTCATGGGTTAGACTAATATTGTTTAGCTTACCCTAAACACTATAGTGCTAATTGAATTAAATAAACGACGTAAAATGTGACAGTCAAAATTAAAAGGTTCAACTTTTGTTTTATTCAAGATATAACAAAGCGTAGGATTTCCAGTATATGAAAGATGGGGTGGCGATCACGTCCACGAATTTTTTTAAATGTATCATTCCTTTATGTATCATTCCTTTATAAATGTTTTAAATTTGCCTCCGCACAAATTCGCCAACCTATAAATCCTCCTGTCCTGAGTCACGTGAAATTTTTTTATTGCTCAAAATCGATTCAATATATTCATTTATTCATGTTGGCAAAATTGAGGTCCCATAGTCTTTCAACTTTCATAGGAACCGAGATATTTACTGTAGCGTAATTTTCTTTCAAGGTAAATTATTAGTATGTTTAATCGTGTGGTTTTGTAAACTCGCTTAATCAGTTAAATATTAAAGAAACTTTTGATACAAAAAATTAAAAAAATTGCAACAGTATTTTGAAGAAAATTTATTGCTGGCTAACTTCAAATATGTAATTTAGTGCTTCGCTAGAGACTACTTTGATATAACCTTATCTGATGCTTCGCTGTCTGGGTGGGAGAGTGTTTAACCTCATTGTATTTCGGCGCTTCGCTAGAGACTACTTTGACTTTGCTTTGCTGGTCCGGTGCTTCGCTGCTTCCACTTTGAAGTCATTTGATTCTGGTACCGCTTGACCTTATGTCTTTTGGTGCTTCGCTGGGTCTGGTGGAAGACTATTTTGATTAACCTCATTGTATTTTGGCGTGTGTGTGTATTTAACTAGTATAATTCTCAAGGAGTAGTATACCTATGACAGTTCAAGCATCAAAACTCCCATAAGAAATACATTATGGGGAAAAGGGACGAAAGGTATGGGGTTTCTGCATCATCCGTCCATAAGAGAATATATTGGATCAAACCGTTTTGATCCAATATATTCTCTGAACAGATTAAGTCAAACAGATTAAGTCAAATGAACCCTCTGAAACTGCGTTTGAACTATGAATTATTAGTTTGAGTGAATGTTAATACTTTTAAGTGGCCGACGCCGTAGCGATGTGGTTAAGATGCATGACTTCGACCGCAGAGTCCCAGGTTCGATCCCCAGCGTAAACAATGTTTTTTTGGGTTGTTGATCGAATCTAGGCAACACGCGAAACGAGGTCGGTAATTATAGGAGGAAGGTAACTTATCATTTATCATGCACATCTATAGGGGTAGATGTAAAACTTCGATCCAGTGTGTGCGGGTTGGCACGCACTATAAAGATCTCTTTACGAGTTAATCAATAAAAGTTGGTAAAGACGCAATTATCTGATATCCTACCTATCAGCGCCGATGACAGAGGCTCGACGTTAAAACAAATAGTCGGTGATAAACCTATACGGCAGAAATAGGCCGATTATAAATAAGTATATTACAACAACTTTTAAGTGGTATTACTGTTATGTTAGGTATTAATAACTAGGAGACAGCAATGGGTTATGAAAATAATACAAGTTTGGATCTTAAACGTGAAATTTGAGGTTATATTCTTTCGCAAAAATTCAACTTAAAACCACATTTGTTAATTCATCTAAATAACAAGTCTTTTATGTGCAATATATGTCAAGCAAAAAGGGGGGTTAGGAAATCATATGGTAACGCATAGTAATAAACGTCCACATAAGTGCAATCGTTGCACATTCGCTTTTCACAGGAATGCTAATTTACGACGTCATTTACTGACTCACAATAGTGAACGTAACTTCAAATGTAAAATATGCTTCAAGGTCTATAAAACGCTAGAAAATTTACAACTCCACCAAAAGCTTAGACACAAGCGTCTTTATAAGTGCGAGGAATGTAATGCTGCATTTTGTTATCGGACGCGGGCCATATGATATAGAAAATAAATAAATATTCTTTTTCTTTATGATATGTCAGTCATTCATTTGTTTTATTTCTGTTTGCGAATTCATAATCGAACGAAATAATTGGGATAATCATCGGTTAAGTAATTATACGAAGCGTTATCAACATACATCATAATTTTCTAATTCAATATAAACAAATTATAAAAATAAATCAATAATCAACTAAATAATGTCGATATTTATTTCAAAATAAGGCAACAACGAAGTGGCTGTCTTGTATAGTCGCAGACGTTCTTTTTTATATATCTATGGAGTCAATGAACTCTGCGTAAAGATATATGCCCAAGGGCATCAAGCAAAATAACGTTCGTTTTCGTGGTGCACTAAAAACCCGTAGAGCAGGAAGACCAGAGCCGCCCGCCACGGGAGGAGAGAGAGAGCACTGCTGATTGCTAACACGAAACACGACTTCGCATGTGTTAGAGAGAGAATCAGAGGAGAAAAGAGGATGGAGAATACTGCGTACATTCTACGTCTCTTTCGCCAGTCAAGTGGTTGTTTTGCGCTTCTCTTGCTGTGGGCGAGGTCACATCAAATGCAGAATTTATGTATGCTTTCATAGCGTCTACTTTTTGTGTCCTATCTTTTATGCTAGGCTTTCGCTTGCATTTCCAATTCAAGCAGCGGAATGATTGGCGTTATTTATCCACGAGTGTTTTTATACACGTAGGTGAGAATTCTTTTAATAACAACGAACAAGGACATCAGTCAAATGGGGAGTAACCCCCCCTCCTTTGGGCATGCAGGGAGGAGTGCTGGCTTGAAGCCAAACGCACAAAATTAACATCGTTTCTTATTCTCTCTCTCTGTTAGAGAGAGAGAGAGAGAGCATAAGAAGGAAAGCTATAGTAGTATTTCGTATTGACCCTGTTTTTGCCCGTAGAAGGTGTCTTTCACGCTTTTTTGTGCGATCGCATCTAGAACGAAATACGAACAAAAAATGTCTACATTTTTTTGTGCACAGTCATCGAGTGTAGAGATTGAACAATAAATTGGTACAAAACAAGAGAGAGGAATATGGTTCGTACTCTTTTATGGCTCGTTCTCTTCCCGCGCAAGTTTTTTTTACATAGACTTCTGGATTCAATTCGAACATACAACTTCTTCGTGAACCCGCGTTCATTGCTCTCGTCTAGCGAAAGATTTATGGTCTCCCCTTTAATGGGTTTATTGACTTCTCGTAACCTCGACTGTATGAGAGTTCGATAACAGCGCATTTCAACAAATAACTTTGATGAAGTTAATGAACTTCTGCGGGCGTTATCTTCCTGAATAAAGTGCAAAGAATTTAGTCAATTTATGTAACCAAAGAAGCAATTTTGAAATGAACATAAAATCGAATATCGTACAGCAGCGTTTTTGATTGAGAGTCAGTAAACCGGAGCGGCCATATTGGATATGGCAGGCTTACGACAGTAAATGAAAAACATTCACTTCGAGGATTTTTCATCAGGAATGGAGAGTTGGTGCAGGAGATAACACTTTAGAATTTTTACTAAATTATGATGTTCATTCTTGAAGATTTTGTTTTGAAATTAAGTAGATGCTGCTAACACCCAGCGAGCATTATATTTTTACTCGATAGTTTAAATTATCGTATAAGAGTTTGGAGACTCGGCAAGATAGATAAGGTATTTGCACCGCTTCACGCCAGAATTCTTTTCATTTGTACGCAACTTGATACTGTATGCTGAATTTTAATTAAATTATATTGAATCCTTAGTGTTGTATGTCTTCAATGTTCACCACTCAATCCTTTTTTTAATTAATGTATCATGCAAGAGTTAAGAGACTTAATAACGTAAGGATCTGTGATGCTTCGCGTCAGGTTTCTTATCACTTTTATTATTTAGTACTGCCATATGTGGAGTAGCAACTCGGATAGATATTAAGAAACCATTGACTCAAGAAATATATAGTGCTATATTGTCTAATAAGTGTTTAGGTATATGATGGGATATTGCGTTTCATCAGAGGTGTGCATTTCAGGGGGGTAATATCAAATTTGTAAGTAGTAATTTTGGAAAGTTGTACTTGGTCCTGTATCCCCTATAATAAAGAAAACCGTTTGGCATAACATCCAATACATCGTTTTCTTTTTTGCGGTTATCTTTTGTTTTGTGAACTATTTCTTTTAGTATATGTTTGGTTTTTTTACGTTGTCCATTCTTTATCCATTAAATCACCAGGTAAACCAATTACAAGTGATTCTCTAAATTCGGCTATTTCAACCTAGTTTTATTTGAGATTTGATATAAGATAAGAGCATTAACAACAGGCATACCAAATAAATATTCAAATGTTACCTTATCGTACCATCTTATAGATCGACGGAGAACACTGAAATAAGAAGCTAATTGATCAGATAAATCAATACCCATCTTGAACTTATTATAAAACATAATAGCTTCAGGTTTATAAATTATTTCACCTCTGCGATTTTTCTTTTTTGTGTCGACTATGTATAGTTTGTGCCTTGTTCTAATACACGTAAACGATCTTTTATCTTTCCAGTTACCAATAGCTTTGCCATTACTTTCTTTTCCTTTGATATCTCCTTTTTTTTCATTTTCTTCTCGTCTAAAGTATCTCTTGGTGCTCCTTTGACATATTTTCGTCAAAGGAGCACCCAACATTGTGAGTTTTTCTTTTTAGTAGTAAATCTGTCAACTCTAGGTTGTTATAGTAGTTGTCTGCTACTAAAGTCCGTCCACTATCAAGATAATCTTTCATTAAATTCAAAACAACTGTATTGCTATTTCACCCTGTTACCGTACTACTTTTGCCTTTATAAATTTCTGTTTCGTAGGTATATCCACTTTCGTCACATAACTTGTTTCATGACATAATATGACAAACAAAACAATGTCTATATAGAAATTTACGTGACCAGTAATCTGATATTTTCGGAAATTTGGCTAGTCCCATATACAACAAAATTGCATTTCTTGAGTAGAAACATTATTCCAATCTAATTTGTAAGTACTAGCATTTTTGTTTGTTTCCGAAACAATCAAATTTATAATCTTTCAATCAACAATAAGTCTGTAAATATCTACAGGCCGTAAGTTACTATCAATATTTATTTTGCTCGAATCAACGAAATTAAACTGCTTTAAAGATGATCGATTTACTTCATTCCATAAAGTTAAGGGCGCTTGCGGAATGTCCTCATTTGGCTCCAATAAGTCAGAATTATGGTACAGAATTTGGGATTATGCTTCAGACTCGATTTCAGATTCAGTGGTACTAGGTTCGTATTCCGATTCAGAAGGCGCAAATAGCTTTTCTTCTTCTTCTTCACTGTCTATATATTCACGGAGAATATATTGCCACTAGAGTTTTGACTTGTTTATCGACTACTTTCACCAAACTGATAATCCTCATTTTCTTTTACTTTCTTGGCATTCTGCACACTCTTTTAATTTAATTCTGGGGACAAAATTTTTAGGTTAGGTACTACTTTTTGTTTTATATCAATAGCTTTAATTTTCTTACCTTCGGATTCGAGCT
>WYDF02086215.1:0-23052 GCA_009867245.2 Adranes taylori | reverse complement strand
GACTAAGAGTGATAAAATGCTATGTGTGGCCTATCCTGTTGTACGGGGCTGAAACAGATAAGTAAACTCTTAGATTTGCGACGTTTCGTGTACCTTATTGGCTCACTTCGCCAGGCTGTAACATTTATTCATGAATATACAATATTTAAACAATTATGACTTAATCATATCTAGTCTAATTAATTAAAAACATAAAGCTAATGGTCTATCTATATTGAACTCTTTTTTATTGCACTGCATACTTTCATCTTCTTAGTTCATTTTTTACGTTTATTTTTTTTGTTTTCATATCGTTTATCACCGGCGTGCACCCTGGAAGCTGGTATTGTTTGCTCTTTTCTTCTGCTTTATATGTTTTTCGATGATATTGTTATAGATGTTGTTTAAGTTGTTTGTATCTGTTCTTAAGTTTATTGTTTGGTTATTGCTTTTTATCTGTATCATTTCACTGATGGCTTTTCTCTTATATAATGGTTCATAACGGTATATAATGTATAATTGTGTATAATGTATAATGGTAATCACATAAATAAGATATGTAATAGCAACAACACAAAAGTATCTTTTTATAGCAGGAAAAGAATAGGTAAATTATTTACAAGAATGAAATATAGGAACCCAATAGAAAACAAAACATACGCGATATACCAGATTCCATGTAAGAATTAGCAAGGCGCCTATATCAGACAAACCAAGCAATACCTCCGAAAATGAATATATCAACACGAATACGACTGTAGAGAAATAAATAAGAACAAAAAAGAAGAAACCGCTTTAGCTAATCATGCATTCAATAACAAACATATTTTCGACTTCAATGACCCTACAATACTTGACACCGAACCATTAAACAATAGAAGAGCAAACAGTGAAATGATACACATAAAACCAATAAACTTAAGAACCGATGCAAACAACTTAAGCAACATCTATAACAATATCATCGAAAAACAAATAAAGCAGAAGAAAAGAACTTACTCTACCAGCCTACAGAATGCCGCCAGTGATAAACGAAACAAAAACAAATACATTTTTTTATTAATAATAAATATGTTCTTAAAGTAAAAAAAAAAACATTTTCTGTCAGTTGTATTCAATCCAAAAACTACATGTGAATTAAAATAATGTAGAACCAAAAAATATTAATTTTGAATAAGAAAAAAGTTTAATTTATTATTTTCACCTTCTCATTACTATTTTTAAATTTAACATGAGGTTTCATGTTTCCGAAAAGGAAACAACAATACTAAAATGTGTAACACATAAAAACTGTTTTTAACGAAAAACAATATGAGCAAGGTAGCGAGAAACAATCAACATTCGAATTTGAAGACCCAGAACCACTTATTACCTGCAAAGGTAATTAACTGGTTAAAGTACCGCGATAAAGTACCGTTCTCATTCCGTTTAATGTCAAAAAACATATGCCTTACAGTGTCAAGTTGAAAAGAACTTAAAATCAAGTATTCAATTAACTTAGTAGTGCGCTATATTATGTTTTATTGAGTGCATGTTAATTAAAATTAGTTTTACATATTAATCAAATAAATATTAAGAAATTTTAATTTTTGTTCAATGTCTCTATTTCCAGTTTTTATTAAATACGTGTCAACCAAATTTACAACATTAAAATTTCTTCCAAGTTTTTCAATTTATTTTTAAGAAATTTATAAAAAATATTTTACTATATAGAAATAGACCAATAAAGTTTTTATTAATATGTTTATGCAACTTATATTTATTTATATTTTAATGATCTATTTTTGGGAATATATTTTTGTATCGAACTATTTATTATATCGGTAATAATTGTGTTTTGTATTTTTAATTAACTTGAAAATAATATTTTATATTTGAATATTAAATATATGTATACTTCATAATTTATTTACAATAAAATCAATATGCCATTAATAACATATTAACACAACTTCGAAACGTTCACTATTTATTTCAAAATTCAACTTGTTTTTCAATTTTATGAAAGAAACTAAAATTTAAAACTTACCTAGCAGAGACATATAAATTGTTCAAACGAAGATTTGTTTCTTATATCCATATAAAACATATAGTTGCTTTAGTACAAATCAAAAAGATTGACATTCATCAATGCTCTAATCAACAACGCAAATCTCGTTCTATTATAAAACAGTTTTAAAATCGATGATGATCGCTTTACACCCGACACGGAATGCAGGTCGGTGCTATATTAATGCATATTTTCGTTTGCTGTTCATACATTTATTCGTTGTTTATTTTGTTCTATTGCTTGTACTGTAACCGGCTCGGCGCATAGAACAATGAACGATGGGACTGCTCTCGACCATTGCGTTGCGTAGTAAACGGAATTAGTGTATTGAGTTTGCGTGCTGTGTGAAAATGGGTGTACGACTCCTGCTATACTGCATACATTGTCCGAGTGTATAATTAAATATTCTATTGCTGCTTTCATGAAGGTAGAAAACTATTCTAGTGCGTTCGAAGTAAAACCCCTTTTCTACTTATTATTAACTTGGTTATCAAAGAAATCTGGAAAAAGGGGCGCCGGAAAAATTAAATTTAATAAAACTAATTCATTCATTCGATGTATTACATATATAATATATAATTCCAGTAGGAACATTCTAATAGGAGCAAGCTCTATTCAAATGACGTTGGTACATTGCGTTCATTGCGTTCGAAATATATACTACGTTAAGGAACGACACATCACTACGATTTAGTTTGGTTTTGAGGTTTTCACCATCTTATTTTCCTTCTAGTTTTAGTATTTTTGTAAAACCTGTTATGTCTCGTGCTTTTGACTCGTTATTAAAATAATGAATTGTATAATTATATTATATGCTACATTGGTGATATAAACTACATTAATTAAATAAAAAAATTCAAGAACTAATTAATTTTAAGAATAAAGCCCCTATACTTTCTTTAGCGTTTCGGGTTCTAACTAGTCTTAATCTGTGCCAGTGGGAAAGGTGTTAAAAAAATTGAAATATAAGCATTATCAGTTATAACTACTTCCCACAAGTTATGCAAACTTATATTTCCTATATTACTAGAAAGATCCATATTCTGATATGCGGTTGATTTCTATACATTTGACATGAAGAGTTGAATAGAATAATATATGCAAACTGGGTAAGAGACGGACAGCCATTCAAATATATTGTTTTATAGTAATGTTTGTGAAGTTTTGGGTGAATGTGTTGCGTTTGATAACGTAAATATATCGATAGTTAGAGAAACAGTGCTGGCTCATCACTTTAATTATAATTCGTTTCATTTTTCTGCTAAGTATTTTCGATAGTCTGATATATTATTAATACATTAAAAGTGTGCAGCCTACCTAAGTCAAGGGATTCTATAATGGAGCTTTATAAGAAAATAACAACTTACTTTTGACTGAAAATATTCCGAAGGCTCTGGGAAGGCTCTGAAAATATTCCGAAGGCTCTGGACACGCGACAAACTGCTATTGGTCTAAATGTCTTGGGGCGATTTATAATTAGCAACAGGAATTCTACGTTTCTTACTTCATACGCCGATGATTCTATCCTAATTATTGTGGGACCATCTACTATTGAAACTATTCAGAAAATAAATACTACATACAACATTGTGTTACAATGGTGCGGATTCAGTTAATTGCATATTAATAACAAAAAAAAATGCTTTTCCATATATACCAAAATATGAAATGAATAACAAAGATTGATATCTTAGTCTAGGTATAATTAAAAGTTGCATCTTTTTACTTTAATTTTTATAGTCTTGTGCCTTTTGGAATTATGTGTTGGAAAGCTACTGCTAAATACAATCTACAATGGGTCTTCGCTCTGCAAAATAAAACAATCCACAGAGTGCATCATAACTTAAAACACAAACAAATTTAATTGAATATTTGATGTTTCGTGGTTAAACCTCAACGCTGGCATGATTTAATAGAGTAAATTATGAAATTAATATTTCTTATTACTTGTGTCTCGAAAAAATGTTTTCCCCATCAGGGAATCGAACCCGGACCTCTTGATTGCCGGTTGATTGCTCTTCCTATTTAGCTAACGACACTTATTTGAAGACACAAAAAAGTTATCGACCCAATTATGCACATATCCGCAGTAGCAAATATAAAAACTTGTTTATATATTGTCGCGGTTAAAGTTTGTATGACATGGAATTAGGGTAGTTTCACAAACTCCAGTTAGTTGCAAAAACTCCCCATTTCTTTTTGCGATCAAAAATTATTATAGAACGATATTTTTAACTGTAGCAAAGCTATAAAACTGTGTCCTTAGAGTTTCTGGGGAGGCGTGGCTCTATAGAAATGGATCCTTCCATTATATTAAATATAAGATATACGTAGAATGCACGTTGTATTGGTAAAAATCAAGTTTGTAAAATTATAATAGATGGCCTTGCCTATTTGGGACTGTATAAAGCCCCAAAGAAGCAAGTTTTTAAGTTTTTGTTCCACATACACGAAAAATAAACTAGATAATAATAGATGAATAAAACCCCTAACCTGCTTTAAATCATTTATTTCAAAACGAAGTAATCATTTATTGTTCTGAGATATTTAATCAAAGGATTCATTTATTGGAACCGTATAAATAAACTGAATTGTCTGAACAGGTTGTTTCTATCACAATTGTTTCTATCAAAATAGATATTGATACCTTCACAATTTAGTTTCCCATCGATATGGAAATAAATATATAATTTCCCCAAGAACATAAGGTAATTTATTCTCGTAATGAATAAAATTTATTATCCAACCTACATAGGCTCGCTAGCAACATAGTAACAGATTGGACAAAGATTATTTGTTATACTTGAATAATGATGTATCTTAACACCAATAATACAATTTAATTAAAACATTAACACAAATTCTGTTTATTAAAATAACGAACTTGAATTAATTTGTAAGCACTTCATAAAAAAATGAAATATTAATTAATTATTTGTAATAAATATACTTCGTTTATTCAGTTTCAATAGTTGAGATAAAATACAATAATAAGATAATACGTAAAACTTATACTGCAGTTTGTTTATTCATGAGGTATACTTATCATTGTCTATTTGATATACAGTTTAAATATACGAACGTGAATGTAATACTGATTAACTTGAAAATGTACTAAGTACTGCGAGACAAGAGTCGCTGCGATTTGCTAGGCTACTTCAAAAAACATAGTGACTGAAAATGGCCAGCGACTTGTCTTATATATCACCTGGCAAAATTTAAATGACTCTCATAGCCAAGACTTAAATGTGGGGATCCTCTGTGCTCATCAAAGCTCATGGCTACGATAATAGTAGTTTTTGTTTCTAACTAGCCTAATGCCTATTTGCTTCTTGCTTTAAAAGTCTAGAAGTTTCTGCTATCCGTAAGTACGTTTTTTGATTCCAGGCCCGAGGCAACACGAAGAATTGCGTAGCCTACCGACTAAGCGTTTCCCAACTATAGGACAGAATGGCTATGCAAAAATAGTATTGTGTGAAGCGTCTTTCGATGTACGGTCTGTAGAATTGGATGTTTAAATCCTAAGAAGGTTATGAGTAACGTCCAAGAACATTTGTCTCATTATTAGATAAAGCGTTTTTTCTAGATATCAATACAGTAGGACTTAATTTACTGGATTCATTTATTCGAGCATATATTTGGTTTAATATTTAATTAATTAGAACTTTAATATTGAAGTCTTCCTTATTTTAATTGCGTAGCTATCGTTACAATATTCGCAACAATTTTCTGCATTATATGAGACTGGTTTTTTATAATTGCTATAGGTTTTATAATGGGCTGCTAAATAATATTAAACACATTTTTAACAATAACTCACACAAAAACAAAATTAGAACGATCTAGTAACGTGAACATATTATATAGAACTCTTTGTATTATGTAAACTCAATAATATATTTTATATAAAGGCTTTATTGTTAGGGTGAGAGTTAATGTACTATGGATAATGTAGCTCTATTTAATTATCTGCTTTACTTCCGTATAAATACTAATTAGGCAGCTTTTCACTTACACTTAAGATTCACACTTTTAACTCATCGTTTATTCGATAGTTTAATTGTCGCTTTATTTATAACTTGTGCCTTTTACTAAATTAGTTTAAAACAATCTCCGTATAAGATTAAAATATTTTTTTTTAAAAAGACTGTTGTGATTGAATTCACTTAACTGGCGCAGCCAGTAGGATTCGAACCTACGCTCCCAAAATTTGCAAATTATTCGCGACTTAGATTCGGAAAAGCAGAAAATCTGGGCAGTTATTTTCAAATAACTTTGCGATAAACCAAATAAATTAAATTCAAGAAACAAAATAAAGTGCACAAGTGTTTGGAGGTCCGTAAGCAACTCAAGTAAACGCAATTTTCGTTAACCAGGAGATCAATGTTGTTGCCAAGAATTTCCTATATTTCAATTTTATTATATTTAATATTTAGCCATTCTCCAAGTTCAATCGCTAGGTAGACTGTGCAAATTGTTTAAAAAATTTACGTTTTAAAATAGATTCATTGCAATATTAGCGTATATAATACTTGCATGTTAATGAATTAGTAATTTGGAAAAATTGTTTTCTTCAGTAAATCTTCATAGAAGTATGTTGAAAATTATTTAAATTAAAATAATATTTATATTAATTGACATATACGGAAGACACAGTGAGAGCTTATCGAACAAAATAAAAAATAAAACAAGGAAAAATAAATTAATAATAAAAAAATTTTTTGCATTCTCAGTAAGTCTTCATAGAAGCATGTTGAAAATATTTAAATTAAATTATAATATTTAAATTTATCGTTTGTACACTGCAGACTCAGTGAGAGCGTGCCGAACAAAAATAAATAAATTATAATAATAATAAAAAATTTATTAATAATAATTATATATTTAACACGGAAGACCCAGTGAGAGCGTGCCGAACAAAAATAAAAAAATTATAATAAAAAAAAAATTAATAATTATATATTTATTGTTTATACACGAAAGACTCAGTAAGAGCGTGTTAAACAAAAATAAAACTTAATAGCAAAAATATAATTAAATTTATATTTATTTCTACGCGGAAGACTCAGTGAAAGAGCTTCGAAATTTGAAAAAAATAATAATAAAATATTTATATGAAAAACATATTTTTATATTGAAAAAATTTTAATTGGAGAATTTATTTTCAAAATAACACATGAAATTTTTAGTAGAGCTTTATGTATTGAAAAGAAATAGAGGAATAATTTTACAAATTATAATTTTCCAAAAACCTAATATTGTGTATATTTTACATTATCGCTTAGCTTTTAATTAATGATAAATACTGAATCTACAGGTTCAGATTCAGATATTGAAGAATTTGTTGCAGAATTGAACGCAGTAGCAAATAATAATATTTTTCCGGAATTCAGAAATATTTTTTTAGAAATGGCAAACGAAGATATAGATTACAGATTACTAAAATTAAATGTAGATACAATACCAATATATAATGTCACCAATGAATTAACTGAAATGTTCATTTCAAGATGTGAATCAGTTTTAAATGATTATAGGGCAATATTAGAAAATTATTTGATAAAAGCCATTTTAGATAAGCTATTTTAGGTAAAAGCTACTTACGGGTAGAGATTTATTGGCTATAGGATCTCATACAGACTTACGTATGGCATGAAATACGTAATTGTATTAAACATAAATTTGGACATGTACATAATTTCGATTGCTTAGTTCAACATCTTAAGAATTTAAAAAAGCATAATTCAGAAAGACCCATAAATTTTGCAGAAAGAATGCAAATTGCCAGAAGTAGCTTAGCTTCTAAAATAAATTCTTTGCCAGATGACGAATTTTCACAGGGTGCAAAAGCTATACATCTTACTCAATACGATCAATTAGCATTAAAAACATTTAGTCGCGGTTTAAAAGAATCATTACAGAGTATAATACGTCTAAGAAATCCAATTAGTTAGAGAGCGCATTAAACTACGTGATAGAAGAAGAAAACTTTCAATATCCGATAGGAAATCAACAACCTTTTTCTAATTATCAGAATCCAAATAAAAAGGAAAGTAACAATAAAGGAACATATAACAGCAACAGCACGTTTAAAACTCCAAACTATTTACGAATGAATGCAACACATATGAATTCTGAGGGTAACACGTATTCGTATAATTATATACCAAAAACGAGAGAAAATTTTAACAGAAATCAAGGTTTTTCAAATAAACCAAATTATTTTAATCAAAATTATAACAATGCACATCAACAAAATTTAGGGAATGCTTCACATTCATCATTGGCAAATAATGCCACACGTAATGCGTTTGCATCAAATGAAAAAAATAATTCAAAATTATATACACCTACTCCTATGTCAATTAGTACAAGGAACACAGTCCAAAGAGGTAACGTTAGTAATTTGTAACCTAATAGACAGCCTTATAGACAAAATCATTTTAATAATAATCCCCAGAATCAACAAAATTTTATCTTAGAAATTTATACTACTCCACATGAATAAGAGGTAAATTTTGAAGAAGTATTGGACACATTCAGTCCAGGTTAATCGAAATTAATACTGAAAATAATATCAACCCCTTAGCTTATATTGAAATACAAAATCCACCAATTAAATTGTTAGTAGATATCAGTTGTTATATATCAATATTAAGACCCACTATAGTACAATATTATTATCCGGAATATATTTATCGAGAAAATTGTCAAAGTAAAACCCACACGGAAAATAATGATATCCAATTTAAAGCACATATTCCAGCATATAATGAATTTGATGGCAATGAAAATTTTAATGTAGTATTATTCGATTTTCACGAATATTTTGATGGACTTTGAGGATTAGGAGATTTAATAAAATTCAATTTAACATTAGATTTAAAAATAAGATATTAGATAATGAATATATTCAAATACCTTTATTCTTTAGAACGATTAACGACATTCCGAAAAAATTGAATTAAATGCCCATGAAGCAGCTCTTGTAGATATACCTGTTTCATTATTTAATGGAGACATTTTAATTCCTGAAATTAATTATGATGATGATATTTATATCCCTGATATTCTAAGAACAGCCAAGAATGGCATAACAAAACTTGAAATTCAAAATCATTCTGATAGGAACGCTTTATTTGAAAGAAGAAAATCATTAAACGTCAATCCCTTCACTAATAATAATTACGAATTTTTTAATATAAACAACATTACTAGGGATAATACAAGTAACACAAATAAGAATAAGATTTACAAATTGATAAGAACGGATCACTTAAATAAGGAAGAGCGATCTGAAATTATTAAATTTTGTAGAGAACATTATGATATTTTCCACAAAAATGAAGACAAATCAACTTGTACCAATACAGTAAAACATGAAATAAATACTACTGACGAAAATCTTGTCTTCGCGAAGACATATCGATATCCCTTCGTACATAAAGCAGAAGTAAAGAAGTAAATAGATGAAATGCTGAATATTAAAATAATCAGACCTAGTAGCAGTCCGTGAAGCTCACCAATATGGATTGTATCCAGGAAATTTGATGCGTCCGAAAAACAAAAATGGGGTATTGTGATCGACTATAGAATAATCAACAAGAAAACGATGGAAGACAGATATCCCTTGCCAAATATAAATGACCTATTAGACAGATTCGGTAGATGTTAATATGTCACAACTTTAGACCTTGCATCAGGTTTCCACCAAATAGAAGTATACCCTGATTCAGTTGCAACAACTGCATTTAACACAGAAAATCGTCATTACAAATTTATAAGAATCCCATTTGGATTAAGAACCTCAGCAGCAACATTCCAACGAGTTATGGATAACAAATGAAAGGAATTGCAAACAAAAATATGTCTTGTCTACATGGACGATATAATTGTATTTTCAGTAACCTTAGAAGAACACGTAAAAAATCTTAAATTAGTATTTGGAAAATTGCGAGAAGCTAATTTGAAAGTACAACTACACTAATGCGAATTTTAAAGAAAAGAAGTGGAATTATTAGGACATGGGATAACACCAGAAGGCTTAAAACCTAACCCGAAAAAATTCGAAGCCATAAAAAACTTCCTAAAATCTTTCCTCGGTTTATTAGGATATTATAGAAGATTTATAAAAAACTTTGCTAATTTAACAAAACCTTTCACCGCCTGTCTTAGGAAAAATGAAAAAATCATTCATAGTGAAGAATTTATTAAAACGTTTGAAACATGCAAAGCAATATTAGCAAACGATCCAATACTAGAGTACCCAGACTTTACAAAACCATTCATCCTAACTACGGATGCGAGCAATTTCGCCTTAGGGGCAGTATTGTCTCAAGGAATAGTTGGACAAGATTAACCGATTGCATATGCATGAAGGACTTTAAACCCAGCTGAACTTAATTACAGTGTAATTGGTAAGGAACTTTTAGCGATAGTTTATGCTACAAACTATGTTCGACCATAGTTGTTTGGAAAAAAATTTACTGTCTACACTGATCACAAACCATTAGATTGCTTATTTTCTTTAAAAGACCTCAACTCAACTCAAGATTAGTCCGTTAGAGGCTAAAATTGGAGGAATATGATTACCAAATAAAATATAAAGAAGGTAAAAGTAACACAAATGCTGACAGTTTGTCAAGAATTGAAATTAATATGGCAGACGCGGAATCAGTAATAGTAAATGATAATGATGTACAAGAAATTGATGAGGACATAAATTAGTGTATAGATGAATTAGATCAATTTTTAAATACACAGGAAAATACAATAAATTCCACACCAAAGTTTCGAATTTTAGAGAAGATTAAACTGAAACCCCCGGATATTTTAGAAGAAAGAGATTCAACTATTCAGTCTTCAGTAGAAGATCCAATATTGAAAATAAATATTACAGACAGACCCTTAAATCATTATAACAATCAAATCGTAATGACAACGAATGATACAAAAAAAAATTTCATCAAACCTTTCTCACAAAAACAAAGAACAATAATGTCTTTATCTAATGAACTATCAAAAACCGAAATAATTAATTATTTTAAAACAAAAATTAACCCAACTCTAACGCATGGAAAATGAAAAATTAAAAGAAAATGAAAATTTTTTTCGAAAATGAAAAAGATATGGCTAATGTAACAAAATCATTAGAAAGTATTTCAAACCAAATTTCATGAAACTAGTTCATACTACAAAATATTTTACAGTCACTCAAGTAAGTGAACAAAATATAAAAATCCAGTACAATCATGAAAAGAAAACATATCATAGAGGAATAAATGAAACCGACAAACAAATTTCTAACTATATTATTGGCCTAATACGACTAAAATTGTACAAGATTATATTAATAGATGTCAAATTTGCCAGACAGGAATATATGACAGAATGTCACCGAAGATTATATTTGAGATTACTCCAACCTTGTTTAGTTAATGTAGCATCAGAAAAATTAGAAAATATTAAGCCTATAAAAAGAGTAAAAAGAGGACTTCCTAATGTCGTAGGAAAAGTTAATAAATGGTTATTCGGAACATTTGACTCAGATAACGGAAAATATTATGATCTTAGCATTAGAGCACTTTAGAAAAATAATGATATTCTCACCAATAATAATATTAATATAATATTAATCACCAAATGACGCTTAATAAGGAAGCAATTCAAACTTATAATAATGCCATTACAAATTTAACTAAAAATTAACAACTTGTAGAAACTAAAATTAATGATTTAGTTAATGCAAAACGATTAGAAGAAGATAAATCCTTATATATCGCAAATTCCAATGTTTTTGCAAATTCAAGCTATAATAAATCAATTAATATTAAATACTCAAAATTTCATTACAAAATTAATGTAGAAAATGCAATTATGCTTGGAAAATATAATACTCTGCATACTACGGTAGTCAATCATAAAGATTTATTTAAAATGTTGAATACTCTAGATAAGTATTATAGTAAGGAGCAATTGATACGTTTTACAGGCAGTAGAATATAGTACCAATCAGCTAGTTTTTAAATATCTTTCCAAAATAACATAATAATATTTGCAGATAGAGTAATTCAGATAGAAGTAATTCAGGCCATTAAAAGTGATAGATTAGCTTGTTCCGCAGATAAGAAAAAGAATAATAAGCAGTACTATTCAGTACGAAAATACGATATTTTGTATGTCGGTGTTGATGAGCATTTTGTTGTAAAACGAAGCTCTGTTGAATAACCTGTTGTTTATATAATACCTATGGAATAATATTTTGGAACAATAAAATGTTATTCGCTTGGAAAACTAAATATAACATTCCGAGAAAATTTTTCATTTCACGATGCACTCAAAAAATCTCAAGTAAAAAAATCTCAACCTCAGAAGGGATTCATGGTTCGTCCTAATGACCTAATTCTTTCTAATGACTTTAATCTTCGCGGACCAATAGAATTGGTAGATTTCCAATCTGCCCCTGACGGAAAATATAAATGTCTTTTCACCTATCAGTACCAAGTCACAAAATTTTTGCATCTTTGCCCTTTACAAACCAAGCAGATGTGGCTATAGAATTGTTGAAAATTTTCTTGGAGGTTGGAGCACTGCACCTACTCCTTCTACCTACGGATTTCACCCATTGAGACAATTGAGACAACATGACCCTATTTTAACATCCAGGACCCTATTTTACATGGAACCAAATTTAATTTGTCACTCCAATACTATTATTATTTATAACCGTTCAAACATTTTGCGTGAATTCGCATTGTGTTTATTTCAGAATATTAGAACTCTTGCTAACAGGACTATTAAACTTGATTCTTTTTTAAATGATTTTAATCCTGACTTTGTTCTGTTATCTGAGCATTGGATGTCAAATGAACAACTTCAAGCAATTTATCTTCAGAATTTTTACTTAAGCAATTCTTTTAGTCGTTGTCCAAAACAGCACAGTGGCTCGGCTATCTATGTCTCAAATAAAATTTCCAAATCTCACATGTCTCGACGTCCTGACCTGAAAAGATTTTCCATTGTTCCTAAAATTGAGTGCTCTGCTACTGAATTCAAATCAACAAGCTGCTTGCTGCATTGTCTTGATTTGTGTATACTGTCCACCTAATACTGACATTAACGCAATATGTGCTACTTTTTCCGAAATGCTCGGCATCATAACAAGTGAGAATAAATTACTAGTTATTGCTGGTGACATAAATGTTAATTTTTGAGACAGTACGAAAAAACAGAACATGCTAATCGACAATATGCCTACTTTTAATATTCAACACTGCTTTAATGATCCGACCAGAACCGATAGAGGTTCTCAGACCTGCATCGATAATATTTTTTTGTCGCACGACTTGTTTTCTAATATGTCTAATGCTAGTAATATTCATTGCTTTTTACCTGACCACTTTGGTCAGACAATAAGAATTAACCTTGAGGTTAATATTAGACATGACCATTTTATTTCGAATGCATAGATTATACTTTTTTGCATGTACACATTTCTTAAATCATCCTCAATATATTTCGTTTATGTACGTGATTCATTCCAACCGCATTGACTAAGAGAGATGATTTGTTGTTGATAGGATTGCACAAAGTTTAGTTAAATTTATATTTGATCTAGTAGAATTAAATAAGCATTGTAATCGCAATCCTAGCAATGGCAAAATCTAATGTCAATCAGATCGGGAAAAATCGACTAGAATAGTGTTGGGAATCTGGGGATTACAACTCCATTCCGTCGTAGTTAAATTAAAGTAGGTATTAAAGTGAATCCCATTTCGTAGATATTGAACGAGTAGATCCCGTAGGGAAGGAGTAAATAGCTACGTACGCCATTCTCTCTTACCAGTCACGCTGCTCATGAAATCTTCCCCCAATGAATACCATGACTTGTTGGAAACGAAAGCATTCGCAAATTTAAACGCGACAATATGATTTTAATTCCGTATGGAATATAGCAAATCATTTGGTCTGTATATTTAGTAGAAACTTCTGCTCTCGCAATATCATTTAATTCTGTGAAGTATTCCAATCTGTAAATGAGTGTCCAGTCTTAACCAGTACTTAGATAACCGAGGTGTGGATCGTTGTCTTTCGATAATTAGCTATGTGTTTATTAACCATTTTCCTCTAATTAAATATAGAAATGGTAGATCTCGAACAGTTAAACTAACTCCGGAGTTAGTGCAGTTAAAATTCATACTATCTTTACAACACAATCTGAGGCAAAGACATCCGAACTTTAAACAAGAGTTTATTGTCCTCAATTACATTTACCGAGTAAAGTTAAGGATTATAACGAGGAATATAATGATACTTTTGTCTTAAAATCACTTAATAAAGGCAAATCAGCCTGGGAAATCATAAACCGCTTGCAGGGCAAGACCCGTTGTAAAAAATTTCCTTTGCATAAATAGCAGTAATAAACTCGTAGAAGAACAGTGCAATGAGTTTAACTCTTATTTTGTTATTTCTTCTAGTTCTCATAGCAGTGAGATATCACACCTTTAATATCTTCAATATGTGGACCTCAACATGACTACCTTCTTCATCAATAGTGTTCTTGAAGCTGATATTATTGAGGTTGTTGTTAAACTGAATACTCCGCCCCCGCCATTCTTGTAGGGCTGGTATTCATTTTACCATATTTACAGCTTTATCCTAAAGAAATATATACATGCCATTGTTAAACCTCTCACTCATATATGCAATTCCTCTTTTTCAACTGGCTGTTTTCCTATTGCTCTCGAGAAAGCTATCGTTATTCCTATCTTTAACAAAGGCGACGTTGAAGATTTGAGTAATTATCGTCCGATAAGTATTTTGTCAGCATTGTCTAAAGTTATTGAATGCTTAATAAGTTGATACATTTTTTCCGTAAACACAAATTATTCGCCAAGAGTCACCATGAGTTTTTGAAAGATCGCTGTATAGATACTACCCTTGCGGGTTTCACAGAAAATATTCTAAAGGCTCTTGACACTGGAAACGCAGCAATTGGCTTGTTTATTGACCTATCCAAAGCATTTTAGTTACAAATTATTATTAAATAAATTAGAAAGATATGAAATTAGAGGGCTAGCTGAAATGTGGTTCTCTTGCTATTTGTCTGATCGTAGTCAAAGAGTTTTGCATTCTAATAACGGAATCAATACCTACTCCACTGTTACAGTCACTACTGGAGTACCCCAAGGATCTATTCTTAGGCCAATTATTATCTTGGTATTTCCGGATGACCTCGTAATGTATATACAAGCGACGTATCCTGGTGCGATATAAACGACGTTACTTATGCTGATGACTCAAATTTCCTAATTACTGATAATAAGATATCTGCAGCGCTGCTCGAAATTGAAAAAATCTAGAATCACGTCATAAAATGGGTTAAACTCAATAGTCTATTGATCAATGTTAAAAAAACCTCATTTTCAGTCTTTGAAACTAAACGCTCGACTTTTAATTCTGATATTACTTTAACTTTAAAGCTAAGTAGTAATTACTCCATTAATGAGTCTAACTCTACTAAGCTACTGTGTGTCTACATCGATAGTCACTTGAGCATTTTGTAAAAAGCCAGATTTTGCATTATGCCTATGACAGAAATATCATTCTATTAAGCAAGTAATTAAATATTTAATTAGATTTGATAAAATGAAAAATACTTATAAACTTTTGTACGATTTCCTTTCTTTATCTATCTTTCATTGATGAAATTACTCAAATAGGTTAAATATTTTAATATATATTGTCACTTGCACATCAGCTTTTTGGTCCAAAATTCATTGATTAAAAAATAAATATGTTCTAAATAATTTAAAGAAAAAAGAAAAAATTATTTAAAACAGTTTATTTTCAACACTTCTGCAATCATTGATGTTGTTTAAAGTTAAGAAATGCTTGAAGAACGTGTAGAGTATCTTCATATTTTATTAGCACATGAAGTAAATAAAATGTAGAGTTGTTTACACGCGCTAAAGAATTTACAGAAACACTCTTGAACAATTCAATTTTATTCGATATGGCCTCCTTTTGCTTTAACTATGGCCTTGAGTCGGTCGGAAAAGACATTGCATGCTGCACGAATGTGAGCCTCCGGAATGCGACGCCATTACCGGCGAAGTGTTATCTTGAACGCTATCTCGAAAACTTTAGTATTGTTTTGTGCCAACCTTACACTTCAAAATGCATCAGATAGAGAAATCCATCGGGTTTGCATCAGGGTAATTTGCCAGCCGTTATGTTGATGAAATAAAGTGCGGAACGTTGTTTTTAACCAGTCTTGGTTGACGGGCGGTTTGTGAGACGTTTAGAGTCCAGTTGGAACATGCATCCTCTGCGACTGAAATATTTACGTGCCCAAGGCTTCAACATAGCTTACAAGATAGTATGGAGATCAACATTTGCGCTTATCTTCACGCCATGGTCCAAAAATACGAGTAGAGAGCCGCTATCGGCAGTAAGGTTGACTCAAACTATCACCATTACTGGTGCCTGCTTTCTGGTGGCCATCCGGAGATGGCCGGGTAAATTTTTGTATGACCTCTCTGGCAAGTAAACTCGCTTATTTTGTTTCTTTACATGTTGCTCAATTGGGAATTAAGCCTCATCAGAGAAGAAGATATTCGGCAACAGGCCTCTTACCTGCAAAAGAAGCAATTCTTTTGCTCTATCCCGTCTATTTTTTTTTTCTGTTCAGGAGAAAAATCGTGTGACTTTTGGAACTTCGAAAGCTTCAATTGAAGCTCATTTCTCAAAATGTGTAGCATCCGTTCTCGCAATCAATTCGGCTCAGCAGCCAACTTTTTACCAAAATTCTATAGGATGGGAAGTGGAAAGGCACTAATGAAGGAAAGACCGATTTTAATGAAGATGAAAACCATGAAGACAAAAGAGAAATAATGGAAAGGAAAGGGATGTTAAGAGGCAGCAAAGTATTTGTAGAAGATGATTTATTGAGGAATGAAAGAGATACACAAAAGAGGTTAAGAAAGTTTGCTGTAGATAGCAGAAAAGGATATGAAAGGCATAAATTAGGAAATAAAAAAGTGTGGATAGGGGATAAATTATGGGTGTGGGATGAAAAAAGTGATGGAGTGAAGGAAGATTGCAAAAAAGATGCTTATGGTAGAAGAAGCGAAATGGGTGCAACTGGTAACGCGAGCGGAAATTGATTATAAATAGGAGGAAATTTGGGAAGGAGTACAATTGGAGAATGGGTATTGGAAGAATGAGAGATATAGGTAGTGATTACTGGAAAGTGCAGACAAGTATGGGCAAAATGGAAAAAGTGAGGAAGGTGAATGGATTCGATGAGGACAGGGAAGGAAAGACTAAGAATGAAGAGAAGTTTGGGAGGGATACGTGTTTTGGGTATGTTGAGGGTGGCATTAGGAAGTGTATGAGGGAGGGGAGGGGATCAGGTTTGGAAAGGGATAGTGATGGGGGGAGTCATAAGGTGCAACTTTAGTTTAGAGGGTTATCAAGGAAGGGAGCAGGATAGGAAACAGTTTGAGTGTGAAAGGAGAAACGATTGGAGCAATGGAGAATTAAAAGGTGAATGTGTGGTAACTAGGAGTGCAACTGGATATGATAGGGGAAGTAAAAAAGTAGGAAGTTATGGAAATGAAGAAGGGAGGGATAAGAATGGAGTAAGGGGGAGTTAGAAGAAAGGAAGCAAAATGGAGGAGAGGTGTAGGAAGGTGGGAAGAGAAAGTGTTGGTGTTGAGCGGAATGTGAGGGAAGGGAAAGAGTATGGGGAAAAGTGGATGGAGTAAATATGAGGATGGTGTATTGGAATATTGCAGGATTGATGGAAAAAATAGGAGTAGGTGAGATTTGGTCTCATTTGGAGGCATTTGATGTGGTGTGTTTGGGCGAGATTGTAAGTATGTTGCCTGGTATAAATTGAAAATGCAGCGAGCAAAAGGGAGGAGCAAAATGGGGAAGGCTTGTGGAGAAATTGTGGCTGGGGTGAGAATAGGGATCAAAGATTGGAGTATTGAAGGTGTAGAATGGGAGGAAACGTGCTGTAGTAAAATAGGCATAGGAAACAAAAGAATGTTAGTGGTGGCAGTATATGTTAACAAAGAATGGGTAAAGTTTCAAAGGAAGCTGAGTGAATTTGTGAGTGGGAGGGATAAAAGAAGATTGGGACGTGTTGGTAATAAATGGGAATTTCAATGTGAGGATTGGGGAAGAAGGGAGGGGGAGAAGATAATGTATGGTGAACAATGAAAAGTAGAGAGAAAATCTATGGACAAAGTCACGCATGCCGAAGGTAGGAGGTTCCTAGGTTGGGTGGAAGATAATAGATTGATTATTGAAAAAGGATGTTGGACGGGGATTGGGAAGGGTGCTTAACTATTAAAGGTCATGGAGCTCGACTATGTTTTACTGAATGTGATTGCTGTGACTGGTTGGAGAGAATGGTTATTGGCGAGAGGATAGAGTCTGATAACTTTCCTGTGAAACTGAGTGGATGATGTGTTGGAAAGAAGGTAAGGATGTGAATAGATGGAAAGAGGGAATATATGAAAAGGGAGCGTATGTGTGGAAGTGTGAAATGATGGTATGAAAAGGGAGATGGTGATGTGTATGAATGAGGTTGAATGGAAAGAAATAAGTGGTATAGAGTGTATAGTAAACGAAATTGTAAGGAAGTTAAGATTAAGGGAGGAATGGAGGGGGGAGAGAAAACAAAAGTGGTTGACTGCAGATAAAGAATGGATTGAGAAAAAGACGGCGGTTAGGGAGATATTATGGAAGGTAAGGAACCGTGAGATGGCGTGGAATGCTTATGACCTTGCTAGAAGAAGATGGAGAGAAGAGGATGTTTTGTTGGAAAAAATGAATAGAAAGAGAGAGGAAATGGTGATGCGACGTTTAGGATCAGAAAGAGAAATGCGGTATTATTTGAGACCAAAGGGATGGATGTCGAATAAGAGAGGAAGATGTGGGATAGGGAAGCTGAGAGGGAACAAAAGTGAAAACTGGAGTTGACTGAAGGAGTATAGGAGGATAAAAAGAAAAGGGGATGGCAAGACGATTTAGTGGAAGATGAGGAGGTGAAAATGGATGAAATTAGGGTGGAGGAGGTGAGAAAGGAAATCAGTAGGATGAAGAAGTGGGAGGGTGTGAGAGGGCCTGATATGATTCCTGTAGAGGTACTGGAGTGGTTGAATGAAGAGGGCGTACGTGGGTTGACAAGAGGATTTAACAGGATATGGATGGGGAGAGTGAGTGTGCCAGAGGAATGGAAGAAAGGTGAAATAGTCCCGGTCTATAAGTGAGAGGGTGAATAGTTATAGGGGCATCACTATAATGAATGGGTTATACAGAATGTATGCAAGGATTGTGAATAGAAGGTTGGAAGAGGACGGGGATTTCGTTCACTTCGGGCCTTCACTTTTCGAATCCTTGGTGTTTGTTTGAGACCACTTTCTTTGCTTTTGGCAATGCTACCAGTATCATTGTAACGAGATATAGAGCGCGACACAAAAGGCTCATGCACATTGAGATGGTTTAGCTCTCGAACACTTTGAACCTGTGGCTCTCCAGCCTAACATAGCGCAATAATAATGCTGCGTTTGAATTCGATATAAGAAATTTATTATTTTCGTTTTAACATAGACGCAAATGCTTCAATATACTAAGAAGCAGTACAATGGTCTGTCATTGGTACAATTTTGGGCGCTTTGTCATTGTTGATTTGATAGATATTAGAGGTGCGCAAAAATCGCACCTTTAAGAGTTAATTAGAAAATCGCAAGTAATTCTATCATCCCTTGTGTTATCAAAAAGTGGAGTTAGCCATTTATATCTACGGGCTTCAACAGTCTTTTAAATCTATGGAGTCATTCATCTCCCAGACGTGTTAAATACTTGCTTATTATCATGAGGTAGTAGCACTTCCATATTCGTCTTTAGATATTATAAAAATATTGTATTAAACTAATGGCAGTGTCTACAGACTAAAGCGCAGAAAATTTTTAATTTAGTAGGAACAACAATTAACATAATTGAAATAAACAACTAATTTATTCGTTATTGAATATGAAATCAATCTTCTTTGGAAATATTCTAAACATGTTATAAAATCTAATCTGAAAAATGTATCAAATTGCGTGCAGTATACGGTTGGCTTACATCATATAAAACGTTCTGTTTATAAATCATTCAATCATTCAACGTAATGATAGATTCTCAAACGAACAGCACAACTGAACACTATATGCAACGAAACAGATGAGCTGATAAAGTTTGTATCCAAACATTACAATAAACAAATGAAATAATAAGTACGATGAAACAATTTGAGTTACATATCTTATCAAAGAATAACATCCTAACATTGGGGAAAATTTTTGTGATAATCTATATCTATATTCAGTTATAATAATATAAAAACATAATATACATTTAATTTCTTGACATTACTATTTTTAAGAATTCATGGCTATATATGTTTTGAACATTAAATTGAAAGTGGAGGAGCATGCATCGTTTTAGTATATTTAGAGCGCATGAGGCCTTTAGAGCACGTATGGCCTTTAGGGCTTAGGGCGAGCGGGCCGTGAGTTTTAGGGCTCAATGGCCCTAAGGTATATTTAATCAAAAATAAAAAAATAGGGCTGGTACGGGCGCGCCCTAAACGAAAAATGCGGACCTCTAATAGATATATCGGTGTGTTAAGTTAAAAAAAATTCGAGCAACCCTATATGCAGTTACATTATATTTTTTGCGAATAGCTCTGAGGTCCGCTTTGCCGCGGCCTGCGCCCGCTGTTTACTCACTCTTGGATAATGTCAATGAGGGCACACTGCATTGACCTTTTAAATTTGCCTACGCTCGAATTTGGTAACTCCTAAATTACCGGTTTTTCAATTTGCTTATGGCGCGGACAGCTTTGCTGTCCGATTCGCGGCGGCCTGCGGCCGCCCTTGGGTAACTTTTGTTTTTGCACGCCAGACTGCCTTGTACGTTTCAATTCGCCAACATATATATTTGCTAACTTATAAATCTCCTGGTACCAATGTATGCCTACGGCGCGGATAGCCTTTTGAGTCACTTGATCGTTTAAGTGGTTCCTATTTTATATTCACAAAGATATGTTGACCCCATGGGCGTCGGCAGACATTTTTCCAAGGGGTGGGGCAAATATTATCCTATAGGACTATAAGTTGCGTACATACATCTGAATAATAATTAAATTTAAATTGTTTGGATTTCCCGGAGGGGTCAAATGCCCCACATTGCCCCGATTTTATTGCATTATGTAGCTTCCTAATTTAATTCATTAGCCTTATTTAATGTTTATGTCCTTATTTAAAGCATTATCTAGCAATGATTTATAATTAGTTACATCTATACAACGATAGAAGTTTAATAAATTGCCTGCATTAAATTTGCACGTTCTTATCGTTTTGTATGTCGATGAGTTCAAACTACTAGTTCGGATGAATTTTTGAGTAAAATCGAAAAGTGCTACTAAATAAATCTAACGATCCACCTTTCAGTTATCAATCATTTCCACATATATAGTTTTGAAATTAACATTGTACCTTTCGGAGACCTTCTTGTGTTTAGAGAAATGGACGTAATTCTTGGACTACAATTGGGTTTTAACTTAATTTAATTAAAAGGCGAAATGTGGCCATGAAGTTGAGCAATCAATTGATCTTTGCCTTGAAGTCGCGTGTTTAACCTATTTAAATTGTTAGTGATACCAACTCGAAAAGCTAAGTGAAATAACCAATCGGGAATCTATCTCAGGGGGTTTTGTTTTTGTCAGTCATTATAACGTTATTTCTAAACGGTCAGTGATCAATCCCACGGGATTTTATAAAATAATTTGTTGAAACCACAATATAAATGGTATGTTGAAATCCCATTTTCTTAGGGCTTAAACTTTTCTGTATGATACAGTTGAAATGTGTCAATTCATCATCAAGCTTTTTCAAAAGTATAATTAATCCAAATTTAGGTCCTATTAAATTGAAGGTGCTCTTCATAAAGGAACCCCGTCAGTAATGACGCCTTGATATTTATATTAGATCCAAATCAATTTTAGAGTATTGCTCTAAAACTCCAATGAAGACCTTTTCCAAACTTTTGTTTGATTTGATAATGAAATTATTCCAATCAGCGTCGCACTCACCTCAAACTTGTGCAAATATTAACAACTGAGATGTACATGTCAAGTCATTTGATTCGTCAACATACAATGAGAAGTAGGTGATATTTATTTAATAAAATGTTAATTAATCCTTTTCATTTTTTGATAATGAAATATTTTTTTAGTCATTCTTGTCACTAAACTTTTAAATTTTTTTTTAGCTAATTCTGGGCTATCATTTCAACGTCATCTATAGTGAGTATACGTGGCAGCTATATTGCAGTAAAAAATTTTTTTAATTATTATTAAGCATGTGACTTGTTAAAAAAATAGTATATGTTTACTCGGGGAGCGAGAAAATTAATGCGTATCTCCGGAATAAGGGATGAAGGATTTTGATTTCTATCCAATTAAGTAAAAATTTTAAATTCATACAGTGGAGCTATGTCTCCACAAATAATGCGTGCTCAAAAAATTATCAGAATCTAAATATCTGATACTAGATGATAACCCGTCGTAAAACGACTATCCATTACCAGGTAATATTTTATATTATTGATAAATTATAATATGTAGATGCTACGCTTGACGCAACGGACTATGCCGTAGAATACATCTAAGAGAAAGATAGCCATTGCCTCTATGTTAATTTATAAACCATAAATTAATGTATGTAATAATAATATTTACATACATTTATTTATGGTTTAAATAAATGGCAACTATGCCATACCGTATGAATTAGAAAAGGATAGTTGTCTTCTTGTTAAATGTAATCAACTTGGGTCAAAAGCGTTCCAGACAGACGGACAGACGGACAAAGCTAGACGTTTATATATAAGTATATGTAAAAGCCAAGCAACGCATGTATGTATAGAGGTATATTCTATCTGTGTTCTATTGAATTTATTTT
>WYDF02086204.1:0-11011 GCA_009867245.2 Adranes taylori | reverse complement strand
CTAACAAAATAGTGTTCTGTCAAAGTCATAGGGGCCCCATTATCCTAATATGCCCAGGGCCTCCAATAGGTTAAAGAGGGCCCTGGTTTCAACCCTTTGGGCATCAGATATACAGACTATTAATACATGGGGAGTTGTGTAGGTTTATTTGGAGTAAATATAGACATTGGGATTGGATATAGTTGGATGTAGACGAGGGATTGGATATAGGGATGTTAACGATTAAACAACGGGAACCACGACAACAACTAGACAATTATAACGGCAACTATAATGACAACTATAACGACAACGTCAACAACGACCAGTTATCTTCTTGTTATTGTCGTTACAGTTGTCAACGAGACGACGACAACTATAACAACAACGACGGCAAGTTAACTGGTTGAGACAACTTCAACGACAATTATAACGGGAACGACAACGTCAACGACGAGCAGTTATCTGGTTGTCGTTGTCGTCGTGTCACTCCCGTCTATCTGGTCGTTGACTCTCTCCCGTTTAATCGTTAACATCACTAAATTAAATCATTCGTAGCACCAATAACCTAACTACACCCTAATAAAAGTATGTCTGCACCAAATGATTCCAGACAGCTCCCCACGTATTAATAGTCTGTATGTCTGAAGATGCCTCGAAAGGGTTGAAACTATATAGTCACAATATAACAATTATACTATACGTACTAAATTATTTGAAATTCATATTTCACCATGGATTATCACAAAGTATCGCTTGACTTAATCAATACTAAATGGCTTTATATAGACTCATACAATTTATACATGATATATAACATGAAGTTTATAAATAAAACGGTAGCCTACAAAAGCCAAATTTCATTTAAAAATACATCAAACTTTTTTAATGAATTCGTGTCAAAAAGAATAAAATATCAGATGAAACGTACATACCCCGTACTTCCTATAAAATAAAACAAATCACAAAATTCTTTGCTCAGTTTACTATTGGATACGTTTGCATTTAATGTTTATACTTTCACTTCGCACAACAACTATTAACAATACTTTTATTAAGAACTATTATAGATTAAACTTTACCAGTATAATAGGTTTCAAAAATAATATTAGGTTTTTTCCTGTAAAAATCACGATTTATTTGCAGAGAACTAAATAAATACTGTTACGTATACGATCACAGATCGTTGTTACATAGGCACACAGTAATATAATCTAATTGCGCTAAAAGATAAGATTTCAGTATATTAATAAAACTTTTATTTGTGTAGTATCATATGGTATATTTTGTACACAATTATAAATACTCAAGTCAGTAGCAGAAGTATTTCAAAAATAATTAATATCAAGTACAGTACTGTACAAAGAAAGTTGTAAAAATAAAATACAGGAAAAGTCAGAAGTAAATACTATCAATTGGAAGTGTATTTATTTCGTGATTTGCCACTTATAGTCCAATTGGTAGATTGTGACTAGATAGTTTCAACCCTTTCGGGGCATCTTCAGACATACATATTATTAATTCATGGGGAACGGTGTGGATGCGTTTGTATTAGATATACTATTATTGCGGTGGAATTAGATGACCATATTGAGGCTTCCGAAGGACTGGATCTAAAGATATTACTGATTCAATCGGAAAGTCATGGAGCAGACAGATAATAAGATCTATCAAAGAGGAGTTTACCAACAAGCAATAATTATTATTAATTAACAACAAGTAATATCAACTAAACAATTATTTATATATTTATGTAATTTTTGTGTCTCGAGATGTTATAAACAGATGATCTTCTTCATAAACTGAGAGTTTCACGTTTTAATGCCGTAGCCTAGTGCCACAACGGATCTACCTCGATAACAGCCTAGTTACTTAGTAATTTGTTAGTTAATAAATAGTTACCGACGTAAACCAGCGGAGACCGATATTTGGCGGACACTGAGGCCCATACCATGACGTTTGCAAGTTTTTGCGATCTGGTCGCCACACCCGAATGTTCAAATTATCGTTTGATTTTCCGTTTAACCAAATGCGACTGTTTTGTTTGCTTCTTATTGGCTGAATGGTAAAAGTTTTTTCATTCGAAAAAATGATGCGGGGAAACTCGTCACGTTTGTTCAAGCGCACCAGCTCCTTTGCTCTTTGTATTCCGCTGCTTACGGTTCCGTCATGATGGGCAACTTTTTGATTTTAGCCATTTGAGTTGCACTGTGCCTTGGATTTCGTTCAATTTAGCTCTTCGCTTTCGCACAATTTCTTTGCTTGTTGCCGACTGTTTTCGGCCGGATCGGTGGCGATCTGCAACGCTGCATGTATTGTTGTAACGCGATATGGTGCGATACAGAAACATTTTCAAATATTACAGTTCACGAACGATAGCTGGCTGTAAATTTCCAGCCAAATAGAGCAATCACAATGTAACGTTTCAATTCCATTATCGAAAAGAATGAAAATGATGCGCGTTAGAAAAAAATGCTTTTGTGTGCTTATCGACAATAAAATGAAATGGCATTTTTCAAATTGTCAAGCCGCTGTCATTTACAGTTTGACAGATACGCCGGCGGAGGTAAATCTGTCAGTTTGTAACAGGGTTCATAATAAGGCAGTGACAAGCAGGATTTTTTCGCGCATATGGAAAAAAGCCAACCTGGTGTTAATCCCGAGGGGGAAAGAGCCTGGTCAATATAGTCCAATATGCCTGATTGATGAAATTGGAAGCTCCTAGAGAAACTACTCCTACATAGACTACAAAGGCATTTAAATGACAGCAATGGATTCCATGACACATAATTTGGCTTTAGAGAAGGAAGCCCAACAGTGGATGCCGTCCGCGCAGTAATCGAAGCTGGGAAATCAGCCCGTGCGCTCTGGTGCTGTTCGAAAAATACGTTTAATACAACAGACTGGCAAATTATAAGAGAAGCCCTTTCAGCAAAGAAAGTCCCAATATACCTTCAAACTGTTTTGGCATGTTACTTGTCCGATTGGGAGCTCATTTACATTATGGTGTAAGGCAAATGCAGGTTAAAGGAACTGACTTACAGGGTTCCACAGGGATCGGTGCTGGGCCCAACGCTGTGGAATGTAATGTATGATAGGATGCTAAGGATAATCTTTCCGCTGGGTGTCAAACTGTTTGCTTTTGCCGATTATGTTGCTGTTAAGACAAGTCATAGGCGAGACACAGAATTAAAGGAAAACCTTAATAAGGCCATTAGTCAAATTGAGGCTTGGATAGATTACCACCGACTCAGTTAGGCACCCCAAAATACTGAAGCCATATGGCTCACGGGTAGGAGACGAGTTGCAGAACTGGATATCCGTGTCTTGGGGTACCAGGTGCCTTTTAGCGACAAAGTGAAATACCTGGGTGTAGTTCTTGGTAAAGACTTGTGGCGCATGTCAAAGTACGCAGCAGAAAAAGCCGCCATGATTGGCTCTCAGGTAACCAGGCTAATGCCTAGAATGGGAGGTGCAGGGACGGGAAGGAGGAAACTTCTGTACAGTGCGGTTGAATCTACTGATCAATACGTAGTACCAATTTGGGCGCGTAACGATGACAACAGCGAGAACCGTCGGGTTACTAGAAAAGACCAAACGAGCATCAGTTTGAGGGTCACATGTGCATATCGTAGTAGCCCTGGATGCACTGATAGTTATTACAGGCACTGTACCAATAAAGCTCCTTGATTTAGAAAGGGTGAGGTACTATATGTGTAAAACCTCGCCAAAACAATAGCGCCCTGAGTGCCTGGCCAAATGGCAGGAAGAGTGGGACAGGAGCGTCAAAGGCTGATGGACGCACAGGTTAATACCTGACGTGGGTGATGGTGTTGTGGTGTAATTCAGCAAGGGCAACCTAAAGTATTACCTGGCACAGGCGCTGACAGGCCACGACAGCTTCAGAGTATATTTGCGTCGTATTGGGCGTAGACCTTCTGAGGTATGTGAGTGTTGTAGCTTTGCTGTCAGTGGCACTGCAGAGCACATGTTCTTTGAGTGAGGCGCCGAAGAGGCGCCTGGTCCAACAAAAGGCAGACTGGAGAGGTGCAGCTTGACACGGATATGAATGCCGATAGTATTGACACCAGAATATGTACAAGCACTGAGGCCTGGAAGGCGTTTGTCCATTTGGCCACATCGATCCTAACTCTGAAAGCTCTTGCAGAGTGGAAGCATGACGAGGCGCACACGCAGTACACCGTGAAATGCGCGACATCATCTAATAACATTAGGTAGCTAGTGATCTTTTGTACATACCAGCATAAACGTGAAGCTATGGCCATAACAACTGGCCCTCTTGCTGAAGTCATGTGTCTAACCGGGCCCGACAAGTGTGCTTGCCCCAGAGAGTTTTGTTGGCCCCCGAGTCCTGTAGTTATAAACACAGTTTGAACACAAAAATCCAAAATTCATCAAATGTACAAGTACAAGTAAAGATGTTAAAACTAAAAAGTATAATTATTGTGTTTTGTCGCCTAAATAACTTTTAATTTTTTAGTGACTTTTACAAATTTGGCGGAACATTTTCACGAACCTCACGTAATACAAGTGTTCCACTGCTATAAAGTATGAGACTACATGATCTGGACATCAAAACTTTGTTTATATTGTACTGATGTCGAGATTAGGAATTACTATTTAGGTATTTCCTATACGACATATTTTCTTTAGCATCTAGACGTTTTCATAAAATTCTAGGGCACGGCAACAATTAATGCCTCGTTATGCATTATAATCATTAAAACATAAACTGATAATGCTACGGCTTTAAGAAGGTTCACCGACTCCAATTAATCGACAGAAAGTTAAACGGTCGGTGAATTCGTTGCCTGGAAAATTCACCGATTCTAAAATAAATTCATCGCCGATTACTTATTTTATTAAAAGTTCGGATTTTCCAAGGTTCGTTTAATAATAGTTAGAGGTGCCGTTGATGATGTGACCATATTGGGGATGCAGCTCATGTAGAAGCTTTGGATATGCACGATTTGTGCGTGAACGTCAATAAATAGCGAAGAGGCGATCCGTCATATTATATCTAATGCGCCTGAGGGTCAAGAAATTGTATTTATCGAGGAGTACAAGATAACCTAAGATGGTGAACCTTTCTTGATATTCGATTCGGTGCAGACATAAGACGGTTACTTGTCTCCGGTTACTTGTCTCATCAGAACCATTGCTTTGGAGCCGGAACTTTTAAAATAATACCTCATTTGTTTTAATAACTCTACACACTCCATGGTATTCAGGCAAATAATTCATTTCCCCTTATGTGCCCTACTACCAGCCAAGGCAGACACCGTACTACCAGCCAAGACAGAGGCCGTTTATATAAGGTTGTTACAACAAGTAAAACAGCTTCAATCAACCAGATGCCTTCTCAGAAACAATTATGACCAGCCAGATTTCGAACCAGTCATAATTAATGCTATTCGTTAAGAATTTCCAAGAGTCTAACATCAAAGGCGTTTCTTCCATTTCTATCACTGTATATTCCGAAGGATTCGGGCAAATGGTCTTCAAAGAAGGTAAACTGACATCGAATTTGTAATAAAAATGAGATTGTTATCTGCACTGGCCTTTATTTCAACAGAAAAAGTAACAGACTATTTGAAGTTCTTAAGCGGTGATAATATGCCTGAAGAAGCACAAGGTGTGCTTGTTTACTTTGAGACTTGCTAGATTGGACATCCTCAATGACGCATTGGACGTCGAAGGCCTTGTTTCTCTTAATAAATGTGGAACTGTCACGAAGGTGTCAGACACCGTCTTCCGAAGACAAATAATTCAGTTGAAGGCTGGCATCGCGGATTGGAACAAAGTATTAGGAAATTGCAAATAGAACAATACGTGAGTGAATGGTGGGCAGGGTACCTCTGCTCTTAAGAAATAGAGGGATTGTGCTGAAAGATTTTACAAGGTAGTTACGAATTGTGATAGGAATAATGCATTCGAATTTTTAAGAGTAAAATTTGTGTTTTAATCGAATTTCATCTCGGTTAAATTCTTAGGCAAATTAATTCAAAATCCACACATTTAATAAAATAAGTAATCGGCGATTAATTTATTGTAGAATCGGTGAATTTTCCTTTTGACGAATTGGGAGTCGGTGAATTTTCCAGGCGACGAATTTACTAATCGGTGAACTTTCCAGTCGGTGAATAACAGTTGGTTGTTGGTGAACTTTCTGTCGATTAATTTCAGTCGGTGAACTTTCCGTATAGCCAATACTACTATATGAATATAAGTATCAGATGATATTTGCAAA
This sequence comes from Adranes taylori, assembly GCA_009867245.2. NCBI lineage: Eukaryota > Metazoa > Arthropoda > Insecta > Coleoptera > Staphylinidae > Adranes > Adranes taylori. Next base: position 4,761 of record WYDF02086204.1, on the reverse strand, counting down.
AATCTCTAGGCAAGACATGAGAAGGAATAGAGCTCGTACGTCACTAAGCATTTAGCCTTGTAGCAATTAGCCTTTAGCCCGCTGTGGTCTCTCGCGAATTATTTATAAGGATCGGTAGAAAGGATTAGCATCAAGTAAGGATTCTTAGATTATTAGAAAGGATTGGGTAAGGATTGTTCGAAAGGATTGTTAGAAAGGATTAGCACCAGGCGAGCATCAAGCAACTATCTAGGTAGGTGCGGGGTGGTTCTAGCCTTAAAAAACTTTTACCATGCATATTCGTAAAGCATACCTGATATAGCATAGAAGAGTTCAAGAAGCAATCCCATTGGTTCTCTATTTTCGAGCCAGATGTAACATATAGAACCTACTAACCAATTGAACATATAACGGGGTGTTTTAATCATTTAAAAAATTTTTGCGATTAAATATTTACAGATTTACAAGTTTGCTTTACGTATCGAAAATGAAGACATCTGGATTTCACCAGACATTTTTTGAGCGAGAACATAAGTTACAAAAGGAGGACTGTCCTCCCTAAAGGAGCCCGGTTGGTCACCTTATGAAATACAACCATAAAGTTTTTGGAATACAAACGTGCCAACCAGTATGAACGCCAGTATTTATCACCAGTTTGAACGCGATTATGCATCTTTAAATTACCTCTATAAGCAGTCTTGTACTCGCACATGGAACAACGAAATGGTTTATCTTCAGTATGTTGGCGATTATTACTTTCTAAGCTGCTCTGATCAGATATCCTAAACTCGCATTCTGAACAAGGATAAGGTTTACCACCGATATGTAAGCATTTGTTTTATCAAATTACCGAGTTGTGAAGTTTTTTACTCGCAAGAGGAACAGTGCAATGGTTTATCTTCTGCATGTTGACATTAATTAAGGTGACCAACCGTCCTCCTTTTGGAAGTCCGGTTCTCCCTCAAAAAGTGTCCTTCTAGATGTCCTCCATTTCGATATGTAAAAGCTAATTTGGAAATCTCTAAACATTTAATAGCAGAAATTTTTACAAATTATGGAAAACCTCCGTTAAATGTTTAATTGTTTAGTAGGTTCTGTGAGTTCTCGCGCAAGAATCTGGCGCAAGAATTAATAACCAATGGGATTGCTTCTTGATTCCTCTATGCCATATCAAGTATGATTTACGAACACTCTATTACCATGCTCTTGTCATACGCCAAAGTGCCCAGGCCCCCGACATAATATAACAAGCAATGTTAATATTTCAAAAATACGAAAATGAATGTATTTAAAAATTATTTTCAATAAGGAAATCCACCATATATTTGACATAAAAATTTTGAAATTTTATATAACATGCGTATAAATAAAGGCAGCTTGTTATATAGACTTAATGTTTAACGTTTCTAATTTATTAAGTTAAATTACAGTGCAAATTATATACGTACTTACACTTTTCTTTCTATTCTGGTCTGTTTAAGATTCAGTTTATAATCGCAAAAATCAGCCACCTAAAAAATTGCGTTCACAGGTTGAATGAAATCAGTCTAAGCAATGCATGTATTTATATATTGTTGCGTTACAAGTCGGATTCAATAAATAGTATGTGAATCATAATGCAATAAATGCAGTTGAACTATAATAATTAGTATTATTAATTGTCCGACATTAGTAATTATTTATTTGCAAATTATAAATGTTCTATCAATTGGATTTTAATTCATAACAACATAAAATTTAATTTTTCTGTAGTACGAGGCGTTTTTAAAATATCGTATTTCCCGGATTATAAAGCGCACTTCTTTAAGTAAAAAAACTCTACTTAAAATTTGTTAGGGCGCGTCTCGTGATCGAAGGAAACATTGAGATAAAAATAACAATTAGCGTAGTTTAATTATTTGGCACAATATGCTCATTAAGGCTAGCATAAAACTAGTACGTATCGCGAAACATGTAGGGGAATCACCTATTAACTATCAATATTAACTTGTAAACATATGCCTTTTTCAACGGTTTAAAACCGATAAAAAAGTCTTTCATAGTACGTAAATGTAATAAATTATGCAAAACAAAATGCGAACAAAGCAACAGAGAAAGCAGATTTTGACCCATCACCAACAGAGAAAATTATTCATTAGTGGAAGAGGCAAGAGGAACAATTAAAACTGCGATATAAAAAAACAAAAAAAAAACATTCAGTAAGCATCGAGAGAAAAGTGCCCAGAATTAGAAATACAAATGAACAATTGAGTAAGAACTACGAAAAAGATCATGCCCCAAGCGAGAGGGAAGACTAGATTTATGAGAAGTATTTACATCATTTTATGGGAGTAGTTACTTCGAATTGTATTCCCATTTATGCTAAAATCTCAACGTTTGTTTGAATCAACTTGTTCCAAAGTCTGATTAATAACATTTTCAGAATATAAATTAAATAATAAAGGAGAAAGTACACAACCTTGTCTTACGACTTTTGAAATTTGTCGTATCTTACTATGTCAAATTCCTTTTCAGAATCAATAAAATAAACATATTGTTATCGGTTGAGCAGCATCCAACAAAGTAGACAAATAATCATCAGCTAGTTAACTCCAGAAAAAATATCGGTATGAAGCATTAATTCACTAGAATCTAGCCAAATAAATAAATAAAGAATTAATAAATTATATACTATAATTAAACGAGTAAATTTATACGATGTATAGTCAGAGCTTTTTTTGCGAGAACATCGAATGATGCAACAATGTATATAGCTTATATATAGAAGAGACAACGGTCGTTCTAAGTGGTGCAATATGTAATAACGCCTATATCCAGTCGGCCTGTTTGTTTTTTTTCTGCACTAACTAGTTATTTAAAGTAGTTACGGTTTTCTGTACACGTGCGTTAATATAGGATATCTGTTTTAAAAACTCGATGCAAGTGTTTCAAGCTTTTTACTCACACAGACGTGGAACGAAAATGAAACTATACATGTATGGGAATACTAGATGCCAATTTCGAGGAGAGAATTCTTTTTTCATCTCATAACGTTCTTTTTTATGGCTTTCTATTTCCAACGGATGATTTTAATGGCTTCGACGAAACTGCGTTCGTTATCTTCTAACCAAACATTTTATTACTTCCTATTTCCAACGAACGATCTTAATGGCCTAACGGACTTTCTTGCTTACTTTGAAAACCGTAACGACTTTTGAGTTCTTGCACATGTAAAGCTAATACCACCTTTTAGTACATGTATGTTATGTACTCCAACATGCACACGTACATTATGTATAGTTTATGTACACCAAGAGTTCGATATAAAAGGTTCCCATAACTCTATATGCATTAGACCCATTTTGGATCTTGTGGCATTCACTTTCGACCGAGCAAAGTCTCCCGTTTTGACTAATATAATTCTCTTTAATGATCAGACCAATATTTTAACAGCCAGCATCTATTGCAGTATTAAGAATGATGTGCTCAAGTAAGCGCCAAGCACCAAATTGGTTATTTTATTTAAATTTAAATGAAAACTCATTAACTATTTTAATTAACTATCAAATCAGATCGACGTACTCCAGCGATGTATTATGTTATGCATGAAAGCAAACATCCTTACTTTTCGGCAGAATCTTTCGATTTTCATATCACTCATTTTCTTCTACATCTTCTTTTCGTATTTTCTAAGTCCCCTCATGCACTGACCGTGTCTTAAATACAACCAGAAGGAGACGGCGTCATGGAAGCTAACGGAGAAGCCACGATCAATGAGTCAACCTCTCTACCAAGCCAACCTCATCAACGAATCAACGTCACCAGCAGGTCGACATCGCCAAAACCAAACAGCTAAATCATCTTCATGCGTTTGCAACCGGGATCACCGTTCTTCGCTTGATCTTTACTCAATGGGAACAGTAACTTATGTTTTTCGTAGATTTTCGTCAACAAGATTATACAATTTTGATATTTAAAATTGCCGGCGGAGCAATGATGCTTTCCCATTGGTCCTAGTTCTAGTCTTCCTAAAATTTTGTAACAAAAGTTTCCTTCAAGCAACGCCCTTCGAGTCGGCAAACCACAAAAGGTGTCACTGTCCATCGCCGATACGCCAAAACTCTTGTTGCTATCTAATTGCGCGTAAAAGGACTCACTCAATCTAGCGTTCACCCGGCGTCTTTTGGGTCTTGTACTAGTTGTATTCGTACGTTTCAACTAGGATAATCACCATTAAGTGATCAAACCTGTTTTCTTGAACAGCGAGCAACGTAAGCGCCAGTAGCAATTTACTGATTTTATTTTATTAAATTTAAATTAAACGAAACTCAAATCAATAGTAAGTCCATGAACATCAAGTTAAGTGTACATAGATACTCCATTCATTATTTTCTGATGAATGTTTCGTTCTCTTCTCATCACCTTCTTACTCATTTCACTCACTTATATCAATATTTCATAGCCCTTGACAAACTACTTCATAAATGAGAAAACGAGGAGGCCAATCGCCAAGCCCATCAAGCCAACGACGATGCCAGAGAGGCCCATCAAGAAGCATGCTGGTAGATGTGCCTAACCCAACCACATCACCGAAGCATCAACTCTATTTCCGTCAAAAATTACATCACGTCTTCAACAATTTATTCACACCATTAACTATGTATTTCATATCGTCTTCATGGTAACCAGCTGGAACAACCTGCAATATCTTCACTAACCATTCATTATTCTACCATTCAACATTTAATTCATTTCATTGATGAAGCAATAACGCAAAAGAGAAGCCAAAATCCAAATCAGAAC
>WYDF02086193.1:0-11011 GCA_009867245.2 Adranes taylori | reverse complement strand
TCAATAATAATCAAACAAACGAAAAAACTTACGATTCAATATAACAAACTTCCTCTTATATAAAATTTCCATTGTCATATATCCATTGTCATATAGTGGTAGATTGACATATATCTTGAAAGGTTGGTAATGGATAATGATCTGTACGTAATATAGGATTTAATGTTTTTTTTCAAATCTCCGCATATAGATATGCCTCCTTGTTTTTTCCTGACACACACAATAGGACTTGCAATATCAGCAGTCATAACAGAAACCAATATTCGTTCTTGTACCATGGTATTTAGTTCTGCGCTGACTTCATCTTTAAGAGCATATGGCACAGTAAAGCTTATGAAAAATCATACTTACATCTTCCTTTATTGAGATACTTGCCTCGAATCCTTTAATATGTCGACTTTTATCTGTGGAGAAAATATTTGGAAATTCTTTTACCAATTGATGCACAAATTTTGCAATATGTATTTCTTTGATTCTTGACTGTTGCTCTTTGACCAAATTCGTATGCGTTTCCACAAAATTTTTGTATGCGAATTCACCAAATTCTTTGCCTTGTGGCTACGGTCTGATTTTACTAGACAAATTTTGGGTTTTTTTTTAAATATTTAGAAATAGAATATGACGGGTTGTAAAATGAGAAAAAATTTCAGGCCATCGTTTATCTGGTTCGATTGCTTTCAAATAGCATTCTGAAATTCTTTTTTTCTGAACAGTACAAATTCGTATTTCATTGAATAATTCATTGTCGTCGATCTCAAATTGAATTAAAATTTTCAAATAAGAAATTGTGTCACTAATTTGTTCCCATTAAGCATTTTCTTGAAGTAATGACCATGCAAATACATCTACTTTAAAATGTTGAGTCCATTCTTCTACGTATTCCAAGCAATTACAGTAGAATCTGTCAACTTCCTGCATAAACTTTTTCTTAATTTTATTATTTGATTCTTCAGTAATTTTCAATAGTTGGGTAGCCAGGAAGAAACTGTTTGTCTTTTCTGATTTTAATTTTTTCTTTCAAATCTTTTAAAATGAGCGCAACGTCAGCAGCAGAAATATGTCCTTTGTAGCTTGACCGTGAATAAATAACATCTCACTCATTTCATTATTGAAAAAAGAATATAAAATAACAGTTTTTCGTATTCAACGCCAGCTTCTTCACAGAAGTTTTCCTATGAAGCCACTCTAACAGTGAACCGATGGAAAAGTAAATAAATTTGAGGAATGATGATTTCGACATCAATTGACATACTTGATGAGGCAGTATTAATTGCGTTAGATAAAATGTGTGAGTTGCAGCCGACTGCAATAATGTTTCGCTGTAATTTTTGAATACATGACCATTTCACTTGTAATTGATACTATATTTAATAATTGAACTTTGGGGCTCCCTCTTCACTCTGTAATTTTTACATATGCACATTATATAAAGTTTTTTCAAGTTAGCTTAAACAAGCCAGTGTGGTACAGCATGCTGAGTCGTTAGACAATGATGCCACTAAAAGCAGAGAGTACTGATGATGGCTTCTATCTATGCCAGTAATAGTTTAACTACCCTGCTGGGCTTTTAGAAACTAATTAGTTGTTTCATGCAGTCAATATGTAGTTTCCGAAATGAACTTATCTAATTAATAATTAATATTTATTTACGGCTTTAAACAATACTATTGTAACGAGGCAATTTGTCCTTGTTCCGATTTAGTTTTATGTTAAACAGTTTAGGCATTTAACACTTTATAAATGAATTAAATAATTCAAGATGGCTAGATGCGGTAAAATATTTAGCCGTTGAAGCAGTATATTTGATAGACGATATAAGTTAGAAAGAGGCAGACGCTTTCTGGCAGGTTTACCATAAATAAGTTGTACAATTAAAAAGTAGAAATGATCAACGAGCGCCATTGAACCATATGGCATTAAATATTAAAAAAATTCTTCTACATCAGAACATAGATTTAAGCACCAGTAGAGTAGGGGGACCCGACGACCATAATATGGTCGTCGGGTTTTATTTTCATTGTATGTGAATCAGTTTAAATGGTAATCAATCAATAGTTGATAATCGCAGTTCGCGTGACGCTGCATTAGAATGTGTTAAATAAATACTCGTAGTACATTCATCATGGTCAAAAATTCATTAATCAAGATTGATGTACATTAACCATGGCCGAAAAAAATTAGCAAAATATGGTGAGAGGTAATCAAGTGGAATACATTAGATTAACGCAATTTATCATAGGAAAGGGAAAAGTAGTGATTGATTTCAGAGTAATGATATTTGTTAAGTAAAAGTTTAAAAGCTCCCAAATAGCACACACAAAGGGATTTTTTGTTGTTGAAGCTAGGTTTGAATTTTGAAAATATAATTATGAATTAAATAAAATAAAATCTGAATTACTTCCAAATAAAATCATGATAAAATTCAACTTGATTTTAGTATCGGAAATAAAATCAGACATGAGGTCTCATAGTACACAGTAGTCGGTATTAAATAAAATAATTATTTTGAGAATGAAATGTTCAATTAAATTAAATTGGCAAGTTTATTTATTGAACTGAATTAAAATGAATTACCAAGTAACTGTGCATAATTATAAAATACGTTTGTGACGAGAGGAATCGCTGAATTTGAAAGTAAACAATTTGCGTATTGATTTGAGAATGGATTTGACAATTCAGAAACGTCATTTTGGTTAATTGCTTAGCACGCCATAATCAAGCAAGTAATTTATTTAAATGTACGAATATTCATTTCATTGGCATAGATGCATTTCCTACATTATCAATTCAGCTTGTTAACTTTAGTTAACTCTTTTATTTTAACAGTCCTGCCTATGCCAGGCAATTTGTCTATGTTAGGGTTGTGCAGAATTTAATTTAATTTTGTAGTGAGTTAGTAGAATTAAATAAGACCCTAACAATGACAAAGTTTATTGTTTTCTTTATTTAGTGTTGATACACTAGGACGATTATAACTTCACATATTTTTATTCGATAAAACTATAACTTTATTCTGTTGTAGATAAATTGAAGCAAGTATTAAAGCGAATCGCATTTTCTAAGCATTGAACAAAACGGTACCATTAGGAGTAAGAGTGTATCGTTACGTATCCCTAATCAAAAGATCCCCTCATACTAATGTCACTTTGGGGCGTAATAGCTCCCCTAAAAATAACGTGACCCTCATATGTTCGTTATTCAATAAATATTTTCGTAAATGAATTGTAAATTTAAATTAATGCATAATTTAATTTTGTATAAAAATATTTAATATGAGTCACACGATGATATTCAAATAATACGTATTAGTTAATTCCGCATATCTACAGTTATCTACATACTACTATTTTATGACTTAGTATTTGTTAATACCTTAATATAGCATTAATAAGTCTATAGTAATAACATATTTATATGTCAATAAAATAATTCGATATGCAAATTGTTAGCAATTATTTCGTATTAGATTATTATGGTTTTATTCGATTTTGATGCAAACAACAGATCATAAAATTTGTATATTTTGAGTCTATTTGCGATAATTATTGCTTCGTTTGTAGTTTATGTGACTATTGTTACTATATCCTTAATATAATAAAATTTATAAACAATAAAAAGCGTGAATAAAAAAATACGTTATTTCCCATACCACTCGATATAGAACAGACGGAGCAGAAAACAAACTATGAAGGGATTACTAGTATGGAGGCTACAAAGTGTACACAAGATTAATAAATGTAAGATTAGAAATTAGAATGAATGGAAAATGACATTTGTCAAAATCACAGATAGAGCTCTGTTCAAAACATAATATCTAAGTGGTTCAAGGCTAATATTAGAAGAGTGTATGCGAAAAGGAATGTGAGAGATACAATCAAATTGGTTCACAACAGACAAAAAGAATTTGAAAGGATTAGTTGTCCATGACAGAGCCGCGCTTAGATATATTATCGCTGGGATATCAGCCAAAATTTGGCGTCCCTAGAGAGCCACATATAACGACAATTTGTATTTCCATTCAATTACATGCCGCCCTCAAGACCTACCACGCGGGTGCCGTGCACTCCTTGCACCGCAGCTTGCCGATGGCCTGGTCTATGATGGAATGAAGTTACGACGGTTGAATTAAACTGAAATAGAGTTAAGGATAATAAAACTGTAGAAATAGGAAAGGAAATCCAAATATAAAATTGAACGGAAGAATTGCTGAATATTTGTGGATGTTAAAAATATGATTGAGAAGAGAGTCCAGATGTGAAAGCGTAGAAAGGGAAATAGGTTCTGCATGAAAAGGAAACATCTTGCAGGATAGGTGACAATGGAGTAAAACGTGGAAGCAGAGTGGGAAACTCATATGGAAAAGAATTGGAAAATTCGAGAGTCTATTTACGAGAACATAGAAACTGGTATAGATTTAATAAAAAATAATTGAAGTTGAAGGAACGATTATGTTCTACATTATCCATGTTTCTAGTTCCCAACTTGTATTTAGTAGTTTTAATTCGTATAATAAAATATACCATGAAATACAAAAAGCATAAAAAATGTATTAAAATATATTAAAAATAGTTCTTCAATGGTCATCGATAGAAGCAATTTAGTATTCTATAACTGGATCAAGCGAAAATAGTGAAATTCATTTTATTACAAAATTTACATACACAAAAACAACTTTAATATATGTGACAAGTGTGACAATTGGAAGTGACAAGTGTGAAAGCGATATTACAATGCTACTTATGAGCTGCAACGTGTGTAGCTAAAATTAACTCTTTGCAACTTTAAAGCCTTAGTAGGACGACATTAAAAATGGTGAATGGAAACAACCAGCGCTGTTAATAAATTACTTTTAGTCATAGTAGCTAAAAATGGTTCTAAAAGCTAATTCGAAGATTTAATTTCTCTACAGTAAATGGGATTCCAATAGATATTGGCAGCTGCAATTTAAAGGCACTGCCTCTTTCCAAGAAGCTGGAAAGAGGCAGTAATTGTGATAATACCAAAATGGGACAAAGGACCATCATTTTTAACAAATACTACACCAATTTCCCTCTCAAGTAGAATGTCCAAAGTTCTTAAGGCTCTCCGAAAGGATAAAATGCAGGATTGGATGGAGGAACAGAACATTATCCTCCCCTCATCGCAATTTGGGTTTAGAGACAGATAGCAGTAATAAATCAAGCGGCTATATTGAAAAAAAATGCTACAGAAGTCACTTAGAGATAAACATTAAAATGCAGCCGATCTATGCTTTTTTAACGTCGAAAACGCTTATGGTAAGGTGTCGAAATAAGCGTAGGTGCACAAATTGAAGCAACTGGGCGCAGCATATGAAATAGTGGCAAAACTCTATGATAAGGTAGAAAGTTTAATGTTAGAATCCGAGACCGATTCCGCTTGAAAGAAAAGTCTTCCCTAAGGATCACCTCTTGAGTCCAATCCTGCATAAAATTTATACACAGGACCTTCCAGCAAGAAGATGTGGTATACTAGTTGGCAAATAATATGGCCATATTCGCTACAGGAACACGTAAATGGCAGTAAGTAGATTAGGAACAGGCATACGTAAAGTGATGAAGTACTGCAATAACTGGAAAGTAAAACTAAACAAGAAAAACTGAAGTCATTCACTTTGGGAAATAAACACTATACAAGTGGGAGACTCTAAAGTGAAATTCAGAAGTCAAGCTACATATTTGGGTTGCGTTTTTTACAGACAATTAAATTTTGAAAACCACATCAACAGAAGAGCGGAAATAAACAGTATAAAAGTGGGAGACTCTAAAATGATTTTAAAAAATCGAGCAACATATTTGGGACGCGTTTTTGACAGAAAATTAAATTTTAAGAAATCACGTCAACAGAAGAGCGCTAAAGGTGTTCAAAAGATTTAGAGGTCTGCACAATGTATTAAAGGAAGTGAGCGGCCTAAGAATGAGAAATAAAATTCAAATGTTGAAATCAATATCTTATGGACAGGAAATCTGTTGCAAAAACAGAATTACAAAATCGGGACAGATCAAAATGGTCGTAGATGCCCCATGGTAATGTAGAAACGCAGATCTTACGTCAGAACTAAAGGCTGGACGACTTTGTAACCAAATCAGTCATTAGAAGAGCAGGATGATGGCGAGAAAGAAATCCACCCATACGATGAAAGATAAGCGAGAACACTAAGTGTATTTGACGAGTAATCATACCGGAGAATTTGGAGAGTGTGTTTTGGGGCAGTGTGGGAAAGGGAGTAAAATAATAGGAAGAATAGTGGAGGAAATAAACGCAAGAGGAAACAAGTAAGTAAATAAATTAAATTATATAACCTTTATTGGCACCAAAACATATTACAATACATCATACATTTAATTACAAAAATAACAAAATTACTTCCAAATCTTTACAAATTAAAGGAACTCTAATTGAATATACTCTGATTACTGATTACTAGGCACTCTATACTTATTACTCTAGTTTCAGTGTATACACTGTTAATGTACATTTTGAGAAGTTTGCTTATTTAAACATTAAATGGATTAGTTACTTAAATGCATTTAAATGCAATACAAAGTTAAATCTTTTAAACCCAACAGTTAAGGAATTAAAAGTTTAAATATTTAGAAACAAGAATTATATTTACAAAACAAATTCTTTTTAAAACTTATGCTGAGCAGTTTTAATGATCTCAACAGTTTAATATAGAGCACATAAATTTTTGAAATTGCTTCTCGCTGACACGTATGCATCACATTGAAGAAAACTAGGAAAAGTACCACTTCTGCATTTTAATAGACTTGCTAAAAAAAAAAACTAAATAAAATGTTCTACTGGTCATAAAGGAGTTCATTTAACGCGTCGTAAACTTCTCTTTTACAAGTATTTGAAAAGCAAAAATAAAGAAAGAAAGAAAAAGATAAAAAACATCTGAAATAAACGGCAAGGATTTGAAAGATGCAATGTACACAATAACATAGCAACATACCATGGACAACGGTAAAAGTATAGTTTATCAGATCATCACTCATGCCAGTTTTTATAATTAACACATTAAACATACTTTAGCAAATGCTACTTTATAACTGTCAATTAAATTTATAGTTTATTGTTTTTATAATAATGAAGGTGAAGTATGAAGTTGAAGCTTATTTGAAGACGAAATCTGGGTTATAATAGGAGCGAATATGTAAACATTTGAAATAAAATACCAAAAGAATCACCTTGTTATTTAGGGAGGATTTTAAATAAAAATATTTCCTTCACAAAATAGATAACATGGCTACCGATGTCAAGTAGCCTAGCTACTCATCGAGAGGCTTTTGATCTGCTATTTAATTATATATGAGTTGTTGTAATTAAATTAACCTTTATTGGCATACAATTCCACACAATCTGATAATAACATTAACAATTCAATATAAATATAAAATAAAATATAAAATAAAACATTTTTCTTAAACCTATCACAATAAAATTTTTACGAAAAGAACATTAAACAAAAAATAAACAAAAGAGAAAAAAAAAAATAACAAACCACGACAAAAACCAATAACAAAACATTTTTTCCCAACTTTTTTTCTCTCTCTTCCCTTCCCCTTCTTCCCCTTATTCCTCCCTTATCTTTTCTATTTCAACCCTTCTTTTTTTTTCTTTTCCTTTCCCTTTTTTCCTTGATCCTAAACCTTTTGCCACAATCCCCTTTCCTACCTTTTCATTCAATGCCCCTTTCCCTTTAACTCCCTCTACCTAATCCCCCAGGGATGAAATGACCTGATATGCTGTTTCTTTTACTTCATTTCTATCCCCTTTATCTTCTCCTCTATTTTTTCATTATTTTCTTCCATTTGCCACTCTGCCCTAAACACCCCCTCCAATTCCTTGCTTCCTCCCTTTCCTCCTTCGACCATCCAATCAATTCGCACTCATTCGCCCAATGCTCCCACGTTTCCTCCATACTTCCACATATCCTACATTTTCTGCCACTCTCTCTCATCCAATATCTATTCCCTCTCTCCATACTCCCAAACCTGAACCTTGCTATCATTTTTTTCACTTCCATACTCATATCGGACTCCGGAAACTTGGCATCGCTCCTACTACTTGTATTTCCTTATACCTTGCATTATATCGCGATCCTCTTATTTTCTACCTTCTCTCCTGCATTTCCACATCCTTCAGCTTTCTCTCTACTTCCATTTCCCATGCGCCTCCATTCATCATCCTATCATACCATTCTCCCATCGACCATCCGCATCTCTCATACACTCCCTTTCGCTCCATCAACCATCTATTCCTTTTTTCTCCTCTCTCCCCCTCCTCAAACGCACATATATAAACCTTCCTCACAATTCTTTCCGGCTCTCCTTGCATCAACTTCCCTTCGTATTTTGCCATCTTATTTACCCCTTTTACCCAGCACTTGTACCCATTGATCTCCTGTAAGACTATCTCCGCCTGTGTCGACCTGTCCACTCCCAAAATCCGCTTTAAGTATCTCCCGATCCTTCTTTCAATCTCTTCTCTCTCCCTTACCGCCCATACGGGAGATGAGTAGCTAGGCTACTCGAAACCGAGTAGATCTTTTAATTGGAAGTTAAAAATATTTTTTATACTATATAAATATCTACCCGGTGGCCATATAATCAATTTTGTCAAGGAAAGACTTTTATTTAAAATCAAGCTTAAATTATTACAAATACTTCACGATGACATCAACATCAAACACGTTACCTGATGTCTTCTTAACACAATTTAAATGATAAGTCCCATTTTCCATAATCTAAATTATTTCCTGAATAAGGTCGCATCAAGTACGCCTTAAGCGGAATTTCTGCGTTTGATTTGTTAGAATTTGTTGAAACATTCAATAAACCATGTTAAAGTATTATGGCTGTTTTGAGCATGGCAAAAGTTCACGTATCACTGTTCCTCGCGTACGCCATAACACAGAAAAGAATAAAATTATAATGAGGTCTAGAATGGCCAACAAATTGTGAAGAAGGTTTTTCCGTAATTAAAGAACAGGCAAGTGCTGCTTGGTGAGCTTGAAAAGTAACGTTTTTTTTCCATCTACAGCTCCTATACCATTAGAAAAAATCTACATAAAAAAAAATTATTAACTATGTTTTATTACATTTCTTTGGTCATAATAAGCATCATCTCACTCTACGTTTTTATAAATTACTTCTCACGTTCTGTGTCCAATTTTGTCACTTGTAGTTTGTCCTATACTATTGGTAGATGATAGTTATGTTGCATCTGTCGCATCCCAGTTATCAGTTACCTTAAAGTAAGGAACCAGTAGGAATAAACACTTTTTGTCAATGGAAAATCGAAGGGACGATATCTGTAGCTGAATAAAATGTGTTTCTTGATTATATCCCAGTGACTTTAACACAACTTCAGCGAATCTTAAACAAGACCAAAACTGAGAATTGCCAAATGGCAACAACAGTGAATAATGAATATGATTCAGATAATATGAGCATTGTGAGGAAATGACACTTTGTCTAATTTGGTACTGAAGTACTTTACTTTTTACTTTGGTGGCGTTACAGTCCATTAAGATTCCGGGCCTTGTCTACTACAGATTTTCGTCAGTTGCCTCTCCGGGTAGCCAACTCTCTCCAGTTCCGGACTTCTAGCATGCGAAGGTCCTCCTCTACGTAATCCAGCCAACCAAATTTAAGGCGGCCCACGTATATTTTTCCTACAAGTCTTGAGTTAAGAACTTTTTTTGGCACCCGCTAATTTCCAATTCTCTGGATGTGGCCGAGCCAACTTAGCCTTCTTGCCTCGATGTCTGACATGATCGATGGAGCATTATAGATGTCATCCAGTTTTATTGGTTATTATTCCCCACTTGTTTTTCTCGTGTACAGTACCAAACATCTTGCGAAAGACTTTCGTCTCTTAGGTGCACAGTAGGTTCTCCTTTTTTTCCCTGACAGTCCAGGTTTCTGAGCCATACAAACCACTGGCTTCATAATGGTTTTATAAAACAAAAGTTTAATTTTTTTACACTCAAAGAAAGACTTCCGTTGTTTCTGAAAGCGAAAGAAGCATCGCTTCTCGGCAGTTACATTTCCTTTGATTCCTTCGGGTATTTTGTCTTCTTCTCCTTGAAGAGTAGCCTCATAGTCTCAGCTTCGTTTTCGAGGCTTTGCACATTCTCGTTTAGGTGTCTAGTGTGTGTGGTTAACATAGCAATGTCGCCAGCGAAGGCGAGATATTGTATTAAATATTGTTCTATTAAATATTGTGTTTCCCTGGTTTGTTCGTAATTTCCTCATGACGGATTCCAAGGGGATGTTCAACACGGTATCTTATATCAAATTGCTCGGAAAGTTTCTCATGAACTTTGACGTAAGGAACAACTTTTCATATAAAAACTTTTTTCTAAAAAAAATTTTTAGAAAGAACTGCCATTAAAGTACATTAAGGAATGAATATGAAACAAAATGAGTTACCGATCAGAGCTAACTGACAACTTCTTTCAGTTATTCTTTGAACAGTATTCATTGAAATTTCGTAACTTTTTTTATAGTTCATATACAGTCGGAAAAATCAAACAGATGTTTCTTGCTATGCTACCTTTTCTCTACTGTCTTACTTTTTAGATTAATTTCTAATTTTTGTCAGCAATAAGCTAAACGAATTTTCTGACATTCAGAAGTATTCATCGGCACCTATTCCTTTATTCCTTGTAGGATTTATTGTCAAATTCCAATTCCTTGTAAGTATCCTTTTTGTGGCTTTGTTTTTCTATATCTGATGGATCGACAACAAGTTTTTCACTTCTTCTTCCTTTTATTCAATCAGATTCAGAGCCAGTCATCAAGAATAAGCATTTGAATACTAAACAATGGGACAAACGTTATGTGGTGTGTGTAGAGATTTCTAACTATAGAGTTGAGCTTAATTATTAAGCTTAATTAATTATTAAGATGCCCATTTAATTGCATATGTTCGATATGTTGCGGAAAATAATATATTAGAAGATATATTATTTTGCAAACCC
>WYDF02086182.1:0-11011 GCA_009867245.2 Adranes taylori | reverse complement strand
ACACCATCTCCAATTCCTTACTTCCTCCCTTTCCTCATTCGACCATTCAATACATTCACACTCATTCGCCCAATGCTTCCATGTTTCCTCCATCCCACCACATATTCTACATTTTCTTCCACTCTCACTCATCCAATATCTATTCCCTCTACAGTTTTATGATATTGTTTTTATTTTAATATTTCTTGATGGATCATCCTGTATTTTTAGTTATAATAAAGAGTACTTCCTTGTTTTTACATTTATTTATTCACGACCGGTTTCGGTTTTGGGGCCATCATCAGGTGAAATTGCAAAAATATTACATTAATTTACACATAATAGGTAATAAAATATAAGTGAAATATAAAATTATGGTATATCATTGTTTGTTAGGTTATGTTTACATCTGTAAGCTATTGCTTAAGTTGTTAGTTTTTGTCGCTACTATGTTGCGTTTTGTTGGTCTGTATTTTTTGTTTGATTTATTATGTCAGATTATTTTGTACTTACTGTAATTAAATTATGAAGTATTGCACGTTTTTCTATACATTGTATGTTTCGTAGACAGTTATCAGTTGAGTTTATGTTAGATGTCGTTTGTTGTTGTAATGAGTTTTTTCGTTTGTAGTTATCGGTATATTTAGGTATTTAAATATGGGTGTATACGGTAATCCGGTTTGGTCGTTTATGCATATTTTTGTTTTGTCATTTTCTACTTTTTCTATTTCAAAGGCTTCTAGTAATATGAGTTTGTGCTCCTTTGCTTCATTCAGTAGTCTTAATTTGTCTATTGTACATTTGTGGTTCTGTTTGAATAGACGTAGTCCTACGTTTGATGTCGTTCTGTTATGTATGTGTTCTTTGAATCTAGTCTTGATTGCTCGTCATGTTTCACCTATATACTTCGCACTGCAGTCATTACATTCCATAGCGAAAATTCCACTTTTTATCTTTCATATACCATATAGGTATGTAATATAGGATATATAAGATATAAGATTCATGTTTTGAGAATTTTTTCTATTTCACCTTAGTACGTCTCTGGTATTGAAATTACTGCAATCCGTTAGTTCACAATTCAAAGGGGTTCACAATACAAATGTTCAGGAGTTTCTAATTCAAACTAGGAGGCTGAAATTTTGCACACATATAGTACCTTCTATTGTGTTTCGAACAAAAAATCCCATGTTGCCAAATTCTACAGGAAGCGGTACTGCCAAGTTTGAAGTATAACAAACTTTATGAAATATCTCAGGAACGATAAAAGATAGCACATTCGAGTAAACTTTATTGTATAGGCTACATAAAGGCCCTTCGATTTTGTTTGAAACATTTTTCTCCAAAATTGCAATTTAACATATATAAAGGGCGTTATTTTTTTGCTAACTTTAGAGTCCATTTTCTTGAAAAGTTTCGCAAGAATTTTTTATTAATTTCTTATGTCGAAAGCTCCTTTAATACTTAAGCAATTAAGCAGGTTTAACAAATTGCACGTCATATCACCGGACTAATTTGACCTTGAGAAACAAGTACTACCCTCAATATCTTGGTTCCTATGTAAAGCTGGAAAAATGAAACTTCTGGAATGTATGTAAGTCTAAGAGTCTTCAAATTTGCCAGTGTGATCAACTGAATATACTTCATCGATTTTGAGCAATAAAATTTTTATTAACGCAATGTACATTTTCTTATATTTTGGTAGCCCTTGTGATTTGCTTTACAATGATTCCAAATATGATGGGTCTAAGTCAGCTTTCAAAGATATGACCCTTAATAACTTAAAATTTTGCAACTTATCGCCATGGCAACCGACATTCAACAATCATATTGTATACATGTAAGACATACGTAATAGCTAATATATGCAAAGTTACAGGAAAAATTATTTTACGTTGTATGAGGCATGTAAACTGCTTTCGCAATCGAATAAATGTTGTTATGAGTGCCAGGTACACATTACAATTTTTGGAGGGGCTCGAAATGATTATTTATTGATTATTTTATCGAAATGATTATTTGAAAGATTATTTGATGAAATTAAGTTTTAAAATTAGAAGAATGAATTTTCTCTCTCATATAGTATATTGTATTATGCGTCGAATGAAAGTAATGTCATCCCCACAAGTGGTATTGAGCACGAAGTTGCCACATTTAACATTTTACCAACTTTTTGATATATTTCAGGAACTATAAAAGATAGGACACTTGAATAAACTTTATTCTACAGGCCACCAAAAGTACAATTTTATTTGACACATTTTTTTCTAAAATTAGAATTTAACATATATCCAGGGTGTTTTTATTTTGTAAAATTTGCGATCCATTTACTTCAGACCGGCTATTGTACTACTTTAAATATCTCAGTTCCTATGAAAGTTGACAAAATAAAACTTGGGGAACAAGTGTAAGTCCCAAGGATCTCAATTTTTACGCAAAGCAGACACGAAGGCCAGAAAGCTCTTTTAGAAATTAGTCGAAAAGAGAGTCAAGAGGGGTCATAGGCCATGCCAAACCGGACAGCAAAGCTATCCGCGCCGTAGCCAAATACGGGGAAAATGTGAGTCAAGAGCGGCTATTGAACAAATACGGAATAACTTGCGCCTACAAAACAAAAGCCAAAATACTAACATACTTAAGCAACCAAAAGACCCAACAAACCAATACGGAAAAAATTGAATTTACGCTGTAAAAAGTAATAACTGCAGTGCAAAGTATATAGGTGAAACAGGACGAGCAATAAAGACTAGACTCAGAGAACACATAAAAAACAAAACGACATCAAACGTAGGACTACATTTATTCGAACAGAACCACAAATGTAAAATAGACAAATTAAAACTACTACACAAAGCAAAGAAAGGACACAAACTCATATTACTAGAAGCCCTTGAAATAGAAAAAGTAAAAAATGACACAACAAAAATATACATAAGGGAACAAACCGGATTACCGTATACGCCCATATTTAAATACTAAAGATACCGATAACTACAAACGAAAAGACCTCATTACAACAACACATGACATCTAACATACTCTCAACTGAAACTGACTACGAAACATACAATGTACAGAAAAACGTGCAATACTTCATAATTTAATTACAGTAAAGTAAGTACAATAATAATCTCACATAATAAATTAAACAAACAATATGGACCAACAAAACTCAACACAGTAACGACAAAATCTAACAAATTAAGGTCTCACTTTAATTGTATAATACTATAGTAGCGGAAGTTCTCTTCGACTATTTTCCGCAGTCAAATCACTCACACTCACAATCGTTTTGTGAATGTGACTTACACCCACAAACGTTTTTTCACTCACACCCACAATCGACGACAATTTTTCAGTCGATTCCCATGGTTCCTCAAAAATGAGCTCCTGAGCCCGATGAATGATTTCGGCCATCTTGAAAACGCGCTCCTTCGATTGAATTTTCATTGTCGGTGTAGCAAAACCTTTGTTGAACTTCTCCAACTCGTTATACTTCGCATAAACAGTCGATCTTGAGTCCCCGAAGAATTGAATGTTGTCTGTCGCTGAGCACCTTTCTGTCGGCTCTTGTATTATACTCCGCAATTGGTTTCAATATTGCGACTGTTTTGAGATTATAAATGTTTAGTACATGTGTCAAGTTATTTGGGTGCCAATCGCGACCGGTCGAAATGGTATAGGGCAGCGGGAAATTCAAATTGAATTTTGTGCGGATTTTGGCGCCGCACTCTCTACATGTATGTTTTTCTATTCATGTCTACTCTGTTCTTATATATGGATACTTTTTAAAAATTAGATCAAGCACATGATATCCTGACTATAAAAACCTTTACAGGCTTCGGAATTGTATTTTATATTCGATTTTGAATCCTGAGCTGAATATTCGGTTTAGTCTTTTGCTTTATCCATATACATCTAGTGCGTTTTGAATCAGGTTCTAGATTTACGTTTTGTTTATGAATAATGCATGCTGTTTATTTACAGCTTTCATGCGTCAGTTGAGTTCAAAAATTGATTTTAATAGATCCTAGCGTTGCTTCATTTAAAAATTCTCTGACATTTGTAAATATTTAATAATTCTAATAAAAAATTTTAGTTAAAACTTGGAATATCAATTTGCACGCCTCATGTGTAGGAACGTATATAGTGTGTTTCATCACATATGGCAGATGATTGATAATAATCGTATAAACAAAATTAGATGTGAATGTAAATTTCACAAATTATACAGAGTTGGAGCAAAGACAATGTATTATTGTATTATTTTGTGTACTTGTTTTATATGTATTCTATTATGTTAATATTATGTGATAAATAAATAAATAAAATAACCTTTATTGGCATAATATGAAAACAATATAAACAAAGTGTATTACTTACTATACATTCTAATACTATTTAAATTATAAGAAATCAATCTATACTAAATTCTACTAAAAGTATCTACTTTTTAACATACCCACTTTATCCAATTACATCCAACCTCCCCTATCTCCTTTCCCTTCGTCCTATACCTCTCCCATCCCATACCATACCTGTACCATACCATACCCCCACTATCCTCTAGCAAACTCACCTTCTTAACTTTTACCCACTACACCTTCGATTCTTACCTTCCTCAACAACCAACCTTCTTCCCTTCCTATTCGCCCTCCCTTCCTTATCCCTACTACTTCCCTGATCTTTTATTACCTTGTTGTATACTTACTCCTTTACCCTATCTTCCGGCTCCATCATTCCCCTCCCTACTTTCTTTTTCTAATTTTCACTATAATTTTGCTCATAAACGTTTCCCTTCGCTTACCAAGCCGAAGCTCCAGTTTTCCCCCAGAGCCTTCTCATTGTCGCTCCATTCAATCCCTTCACACTCTTTCATCCAAAGCTTCCAACTTTCTTTTCACATATTCTACATAATCGTTCCTCATCACTCATCCAATACTTGTTTCCCCCTTCCTCACATCCGCATCTGAACCTCGCAATAGTCCTTTTATCCTCAATACATAATCCAGAATCTAAATACCTAGCCATTCATAATCCTTTTCATTCATAATCCATTTTTACTTATTATTATATCTACTTATGTTAATTCTTTCATTTCTCTTTTGCCCCTCTACACCTCTCAACCTTTCCACGGTCTCCTCTTCTACATCCCCTCCTCGAACCAATTTCTCAAACCATTTTTCCATCGACCACCCAATCCTCTTATTCACCTTTTTTCTGCACTATAATATTGTGTATGTAATACTATAAATATTTTAATGTAGTTTATTTGTTATGAAACTCTCAATTTTCGTTTTTCTGTTTCAGGTGAGTTGTATTTTGATGTTACTACCATTAAGAAAGTTGCGAATGACGCTTGAATCGTAAGTTTCTACTCAATGATTGTTTCTGTTTTCTAACTTATATTTATTTGTTCGACAATCTCTTGATTATAGCAAATCCTTTTGATAAAGGTAATTTAATACTTTTATCACAAAATGATAGAATGATAGCGGCTTTATGAAGTCAGTTACACAATTTTGAATGTAGCTCTCGTAGAATTTGATATTTTCTCCTAGAATTTGAGTAGTTTATATCGATACATTTGATTTTGGCATAAATTTGCATGCATATTAAGGTGTGAGAGATCGATTCCATATTATAATTTGCCCGAAGCTCAAAACCAAAAGACGTGCGTTAATTGATATAATGAAATGAACAAAAAATTTCTTTCAAGGAATTGTAAAATCCGTATACAACTTCGTAACTTAGCTCCCAGTTATCTCCCATTTGCCTTTCTCTATCCAATCACCCTTTTGCCTTTCTCTTCCAAACCTGTCAACATCTTCTCCAACCACCCTATTTGTAGACCATCCAACCCTCTCATTCTCCTTCATTCTGCTCTTAATCCCACATTCTTCCTTCTTCCCACATTTTTCCTTTCTTATTTTCACAATTCGATCCATGTACACTTCTTTACATAATCTGTACCTTTCATCCATCAGGACTTTCCGCTCAAAGTTTATAATCTTTTTCACCCCGTTAATCCATATTTTATATTTACCTACTTCCTGTTTATATTTATACGAGCCGGACATTAAGAAACAATCAATTGTTTGAGTGTCCCAAGATGAACTGTATCCAATAAAAGTTGTTCGTTCATAAAGCACTACCAAGCCGTGTTTCTTCGGTTGTACTGGACGTCTCGCAACAATTGCTTCATCTAGAGCAGAGTGGTTCAACCTTTAGATCTCACAGGGCAATCAAACTTTAGCATAGGAAGTGAGGGCCAGAGACACTAAAGAAAGAAACTAATTAGATATAACTCACTAGTTTAATATATCACTTTATTTGATCGAGAAATCAATGTGATGATTGATACTGCTTTTGTGATACAAGTTTATTAATGTCCACTGTAAGTTCAGAAAGGCAAACTCTCAGACTCGATTCCAGTGAAGCATTTTGAGGGCGATTTATAGTGTTTGAGTTAATTTCTTTGATATTTTGAAAAAGCACTGTCATACACATGTACTGCCAAACAGCGATAATATTTGCACAGAGAATTTACGCAGTTCGGGGAGACGTTCTTTAGAAATATGTTTGCAGAACCTCACTCATTTTAGCAGCTCAGTCGCCGGACACTTCACAGCAATTTTAGGTAGTACTGAATAAAAGTGAAAATCGAAGTATGGACGTCACTTCGAAGCAATTTTGCGCCCAGATGATTTTCTTGCGTCACGATTTTTCATATTTTTCTCAATCCAATATGGCGGAAATGCACTATTTTTAATTTAGCCACGAATTCAACGTTGTCAAGTCGATAACTCTGTAAACACAATAGTAATGTACATGTACACTATATTCTGAGTTTCAGTTTTGTGTACTAAGTACTTAATTTTTTCTTGGCCCTTTTTGTCTCACTGATTCATTTGCTTTTCTTTATTATATTAAAAAGTTTTATAGTTGCACTCTATTTGTTGTATATTTTCTCAGGAAGTAATCAAGTATACATAGTTCACTGTATTTTACTTAATGGACTATTTTAAGACTTTAGTTTTCATTTCGCCTATTACACAGTCCATAAATAGTACTTTCATGACACAAATTGCTACCAATTATCTTAAATTAAAAATGTTTTATTCCATAAAGTAATTTGATATATTTCCTACATTTCCTATAGTAAATGCGATGTTTAGATTAGGATTTGAGCCATTACTAAGGAAGTCAACGTTCATTGACGTGTCTATATATAAAGATTTAAGTAAACTAGAGCGTTCTGTAAACATCTAAGCTTGTAAACATTAGAACTACGACTGCTAAAGCCTCAACAACAAACATTAAATAAGTTCTTTCTAGTAGACTTGTTTAGTTTATTTTGTGCTTTTAGATTTTATGGACCTGTAAAAGCGTAATAAAGTTGAATTATATTTTTTCTTTCGTGCGAAAACAATTCAGATATTCTTATTTTTAAAACTAATTCTGTAATACAAAAGTTTTATAGCGTTTAATTAATATGGTTTATATGTAAATTATTATAAAACGCATTTCGTACTACATTCAGTTATTGAAGATGTGACCGTGTTTATAGATCATAAACTAAGAACATCGTCCGTATTTTATGCTACAGTTTGTTGCAGTTTATAATTTGCAGTGTAGTAATCTGCTACATGCGATGCGAAGTTGCAAAATGTTACAACTGTTACATAATTTTATTACATTGTTGAGGTTTTGATTATATAGTTATGAGATATGACAGTACATTCATAGTGTTGTTTTAAGTTGGTTTTAATTTTCTTTTTGGCATTATTGCGAAACTTATGAGTCACGTTCCTACATATAGATTTTGTTAAAGCCATTTTGTACAAGTATTTTTTGCACTAACTGTTCCCCTACTGGGATCCAATCGGGTAGCTGTGTCCAATGTGGTTCTCTTCCCGGGCTAGCGTGGGTACACTTCAGCCAAGCAGTATTCAATCCCAGGCTATGTTATTGAGAGAACTATGGCCCCAGTACACTTACCGGGTCATACTACACGAAGAGAACAAAAAGGAATGTGCACCTTTATAAAATTCCCACATAACAATTAACAACCATTATTATAAATCACAGTTGTAGCACGTTATTATAACAGCTCCAGCTGGGATAATTTACTAGACAGCCTAAATCTCGAGGATTTATATAGATGGATTATACACAGGTTACGTACATTCAGAAAAGGAATAGAGAGGGAACAATAGAAGTACATTGAATACACTGTAAGTACAGCACAGACAGTGGGCCGCTGAGGAGCCATCTAGGGTCGAATGTTTGAAATGAGTAAATAAAAGTATACAACCAATAATACAGGGCCCTACATTACCAACATGCATTTCAAGTTTCGCACCAAATATAGATAAATTCGAGTCGGGACTTCCCCAAAAGAACCTCAAAAACATTCCAAAGACCCAAACGATCCCCAAAAGTGGCTCAAAAAGATCCCTAAGGTGACCAAAAGGGTCCCAAACAGCCTCAAAATGACCCCAAAAAGCGCCCAATTGAGCCTAAAGGGCTTCAGAAGGGCCTTAAATGGTCTTCAAAAGGCCCAAATTTGTTTCCAAAATGGCCCCAGAAGGACCAAAAAAGACCTCAAAGGTCCTACAATGACGTCACCGGCGCTATCTTTGATTTTCGTTTAGAACGAGTTAAGCTAAGGTCCGGAAGGCTGGTTAGAATCGGTAGTCTGCAACTACTCTCAAGTTCTTACAATAACACAGTTTGAACCATTGAAATCGCTCAAGTAAGTCGTCTACACGCAGCGACATCCGACTAACTCTAGCCACCGAAATCCCTTTAAAAACAATTCAAACCGAAATTTCTTTTAAAGCAATTAAAACCGTACTTATTAGATTGTTATCAGTCAAAAAAGTCACTAATATTCATAGACAGTTTGCACAAACTTAATTTCTTCCACAGGTAACTGAAATCTTTACTCATACAGTAACTAAAGGAAGAAGCCTTTTAGCTTTAAACAAGCTGGATTCAGTATCTAAGGTGTTATAATACACTCTTAACTGCAGTTATTGATGGAACCCAATCTTCAAAAAGGAGCAAAATTCTGCTGGCGCTAATTAAATTCAAACTGGTACCAGACGTCCAAACAATTCCTTTCAGATGGAACTGAATAAATAATACAATATTCAAAGCAAATTTACACGGATTTTATTAATTAGTTGTAATCTCTGTATTGCTAAGACCTAGACTTCATAAAAATAGGCCAACATTCTGCCTTTAAATTCAACCAGTTTGAAATAAGATGGTTACAACATATTCAACAAGTACTAAAGAATCCATTTGTAAATATAAACTACAACAATATGCATCTATGTGACAAACAAAACATCCATAGAAATAATCGTGGAAAATTGTCACGGTCGTAGGTTTTCTTTAATTAAAATTTTCATATTCGAAGATATATATTTTAATCTATCGTTGCGTTCAAGACAATACCGTAATCCGACCAAAACAACTGTGACAAGAATCTCAAAAGTGAGATTTTATCTACCGCGAGTATAAACTTTTCGCGGGGACAAATTTATCGTTTGAAGTTTGGAGATTAAGCTAAAAATGATATAAATGTATATGAAGGAGATAAGGTATTATTTGAACACTAATCTTTATCAAATGTATGTATAAATTTAATTCCAAGTATTGAATTCATTATGAAAACATTTCGTTATTCATTATTACATTAAACAATTCATTATGAAGTCTTAAACTTAAAAAGTTTTTTTATTATTTTTTAGTTTTTAGTACAATTGTTTCATGTTTTAATTGTAATAGTCTTTAGTCGTAACCTGCTTTCATTTCAGGTATTTCTTTAACGAATTTTCTGCTTCCCTTCGCCTCAAAATCTTCTTGCACTTGCTCTAGTCTCTTCTTCTCAGGTTGTCTTTTCTTTCTTCTATATAATATTTTAACCTTCTTTCTTAGGGTATCATACACTTTTCTTGCGGCTCCTGTTTATCTCTGTAATATTTTCATCCTAGCTTCATTTCTCTACTTAACTGCTATTTCACATTCTCCGTAAACTAATCGCTTCTCTGTTTATGTTTCCTTCTGCTCAAAACCTCCTCCGCGGCTGAGTTCAAAACTCCATTCTCTTCTACGCTATCATCTTCTATTTTCACTCATAAGTTTTCCTCTACTTTTTCCTTAAATCTGTTCTTTATTGATTCCATTTTCAATTTATCTACATCGTACCGACCTCACTCTTGGTTTAACTACTCGCTTCTGACAATACCTTACTCTCACCATAAAAGGGTGCGAACTACATTTCGCTCCTCGGAAGTTCTTTAGGTCCTGTATATCCGTTGCATGCCTGCTATCCACCGCACGCGCAAATCCTTTTACTCACTGTCTCAAAGTTTATTGGTGAATGTTTTATGTCATTCTTAATCATAAACCCTATTCTTTGCATTTCGCTGCTAAAGAGAGTATAATCTTAGGGATTCACTGTCCTCACATCCCGCCACCTAATTTCCTGAAGAGCATATTTCCAATATTTCCAATATTCTCTCTCGAGTTCATTGTTTGCTTCTAAAATAACTGTTTATTTAGCAAAACTAAGATTTGTGTTTTTTTTTTGCAAATTTCTTATGAAATGTGCAGATCCTTAGTTAATTCCATGTCCAACCGAACTCGAGTGGTCATAAAATAGAAGGGCGATGTCACTCCATTTTAGACATAAGAATATGTCCCAGTATTCAGTCCAAATATGTCCTAATACCCAAAAAAATATTACTACCAGAGAAACTGAAATTAAACTTGAATAAATTTTCTCTTGAATATATTCATATATTCCTTTTTTCTTAGTTCAAACAGACTTCTCAATGTACCTATCAATCGGAATGTAGAAGCTTTTTATTCGCAACAAAATTTTATTTCGTTATATGTTGATCCTGAGCCCTAACAACTATACATATATTGAGACAAAATAATATATATATATATATATATATATATATATACATATTTCTAAATATTTATACAAAAAAATATATAAATATATATA
>WYDF02086171.1:0-11012 GCA_009867245.2 Adranes taylori | reverse complement strand
AATTGCACGTATATGAAGATTCAGGAAAAGGAAGGAATGGCTAAATATCTATTATCAGGATTCAGTATGGAAGATAAATGCAAAAAATGCAAATGACAGACATCTGTAAGGGCAGCACTAAAGTACAATGGGTAATCAAGCAGCGAAGCAACACGACAGACAACAGCCAATTGTAAGGTCATATCAAAGTAGCCTTCAGCAAAGCGCCAAATAACAGATTAAAACGACGCGTGTTTATAGGTTATATCAAAAAACTCTTGAAGTACTAAATATGAGGCGAACAAAAAAAAAATTGAACTACCTGGGGTTACACCAAAGCAGTCTCCAGCGAAATGCCAACATACACAGATGAACGTCATATATCTGGGTATATTATTAATACATTATCAGCGATAAACAATATATTAACCATTTAAATAATAATAATAATAATAGAAGTAAATTCGCGGTGATGCGTTTTATTCTAACCCGTTCGTTGAATAAATATGCAGTCGCGAGCTTAGTGATCCTCCGGGGACACGTTTAAAAATTTTTAAATTTTTTTATTTAAAATCGCGATTTTTCAAGATCATTATATTAGAATTATTAGCGTTACTATATACTAAATTCAGTGAAATTATATTAAATTCATTTTAATATATTAAATTGAATTATTAGCTTAATCTTGTGCTATTTATTCCATAGTAAAAGTATAGTTGTTTCACTAGTCAAAGTTAGTGTTTTAATTAATAACTTATATTCAAAAATTCTAAATGTTTAAATTTTTAATACATTTCGTGACAATAAAATTTTTAAATAATTCGTTTTCAAGTCGTTTCGTAAGTTTTTAAATTTCGAACCACACGGCTTCGAAATATATTTACTTCTTATGTATCGAATAAAGATTCCCTTATTATATACAACCCCTTATTATATAAATAATTTTATTACCAGGTAGTAATCATTCCCACCTTTGTTGCATTATGAATAGATATTTATTTATTTGTTAGACATTTTGTAGCTAGAAACCCTCTCTCCATCGTGTAAATCACATCTTTTTAACTGCTTTTGCCAACCCGTGCGGAATTAGGAAATAACCTCATGTCCGTAAATTTATGGTCTCGCATCCGGTTTTTACCTCAATAGAGAGACGAGATCTTTCTTCTCTCGTGGCTTTAGTATGTATTCATTACTAAGGGTGTCCCTGTTGTTGCTCTTTTGTGACCGACCGACATTTACTTATTCTATGTTGCTAATGAATACAAACTTTTGTTGTTAAAGTATCCGTCTAAGCTTGTGCATGTATTGTATGTTATAA
Organism: Adranes taylori; assembly: GCA_009867245.2. Classification (NCBI taxonomy): domain Eukaryota; kingdom Metazoa; phylum Arthropoda; class Insecta; order Coleoptera; family Staphylinidae; genus Adranes; species Adranes taylori. Next base: position 9,715 of record WYDF02086171.1, on the reverse strand, counting down.
TAACATCCTTCTACTTAGGTATCCTTATTTTAAAAGGAAATTTCCTCATGAATGTGATATTTATTAAAATATTCAATGTATTACAATACTCAAGTTACTTCAATAACAGTGGTTACAAAACATTTTAAACATTCATAAAATTTTCCAAAATTAACGTTCTGGTCAGATATAATAGTACTAGTAAATATTTTATGAGACTGATTGACCTGAAAAATTGACTCCAGAAACTTGTAATTGAAATTTCCTACGTAGTAGTACCTCAAGTTAAACTTGAGGTACCTCAAGTTTACCTCAAGTTAAACTTGAGGTACTACGAGATTCTCTATTCAAAAGTAGTAATTGCAACAAATGAGTACTACCCTGCTTGTCGTAAAGAACTCAGTTTTTTATGCTATTAAATTACTATAATATTGATTGATTTCTTACTTTGTATGTTATATTTGTTGGAAGAATTGAATTAGATATGATTAGTCAATTTACATTACAATAGAGGATTACTCATTGAATTGACGAATTATTAGAAAATTCCTTACTGCAATCGTTAATAAACTGAATTAATCCTAATTCGGTATCAAGGTGTCCTACAACTAATCGCTTAATTATCAAATGTATTTGTGTATGTACCACATGAAACTCCCAAATAAGATTTTATAAAATCGGACTACACCCTAACCTAACTAATGTTCTATTGATTCAGGTTAAGTTGAGTGTGTCTCGACTTGAAGTAGAACGTAATTATCCAGTTAAAGCTAGCTCAGTTCCATGTAACCAAAATAAGCGTGTCAGTAAATAACTAGCCAATAAATATTAATATAATCAACTCACATTTGCGCTACCGTCATTACGAACATACGAACACTGTACTGTTTTTAGAAGTAAAAACTATTACATCAAATTTTTGCAGTGCAGAAAACTGCTTTTACAGGGATACTTCTTCTCTTACGGCCCACTCCCGCAAATTTGTTGCCAACAGCTGTCCACAGGCTCATTTCTTCTCATTAAAAACTATCTCTAATTCATTACTCCTACTTTTTGCACTCTGACTTTTACCGCACCTTGAGTCAGTACGACTTAGGCTTAGCACAGCTAGGTGCGGCACGCGCTTCGAACGCCGTAGATACCGCGACGTCCCACTGTCATATATTTCCTACCCACTATCTACAAAGGGCTGGTGCCCGACTGGTTTGTATCGATATTCAATAATAGACATATTGAATATTTAATATTTCGCTAGATTGCTACAACGCAGATATGACATCTATTAATTAGTTTAAATGATATATTATACAAATAATTTGCATGTCAGACAATATTGCTTGACAGCAACTAAACATATTCTAGAATTTAGCTATCTTGAGTATTGAAAGTACGTAATGTAGATATAGTAAAATTATACTAAAATGTTTATCTATTTTCCACTTTGCACATACCTCTATCGCGAAGACTCTCGACGATGAAAATCAAATCTCCTAACTAAAATTTTAAAGAAGTCTAAATTCAATGACAGACCAAAATACTTTCAATTTCACTAAAATAAAGTCCTCGAAACATCATGCTATACTTGAAATTTATACTATATAATAAGCATGCTATAAACATTTTTTATATACTGTTAAGAATTTTTTTACTTCGTCCCCGCCCAGAAAAATTCGACTCGAAATTTAAAAATGCATAGTGAATAAAAAACTTAATGCAATAAATTTAAATTTATATAAAATATTAATTCTGTTCCTGTATGTTCCTCGTATAATATAATGAGATTATATTTGTACACACTCCTTGAAATCCCCACCAAAACATATTAAAGTATCGTTGTCGATAGCGTCCAACAGATGGCTTTGTGACAAGTAGTACTACTAAAACACCATTCTTGTAGCCAAAGCACCAATGTTCTGTTACTAATTTAAAGTCGGTGTATCAAACAAACCGTAAAGGGCAGCGCGTTGATAATTTGAAAAATAACATTTCATATTTTATTGTCTACAAGCACACAAAACCCCTATTTTCATTTATTTGATAATGGAATTGAAAGGTAACAGGATGTTTGCGCTTTATTTGGCTGGAAATTCACAACCAGCTATCGTTCGTGAGCTGCACTATTTGAAAGTGAACAAACTGTTCATGTATCGCATCATATCGAGTTACAACAATGTTAAATAGTTTAGTCATTGTACATTGAACTATAGTTTACAATTAACTTTTGTTTGTTGTTGGATTAATAGTTCCGCGAAATTCCGCGAATGAAAAGATATCAGACGTATTCACTTAGTTAGGACGTAGGTGCACTCTGTAGGTAGTCAAGAGGAAAAAGTTGCCCTGACGAAAAATAAATTAGCAGCAAAGTGGAAAAGAAAGTAGTTTTAATGCGAATAAGTTTCTGTTGAATAGCAAACAGATGTGAGTAGGCATTTATTTTATTATAATTTTGGTAAAAGTTCGTTTGATTTCATTCTGAGTAAATAATTTTATTTCAATTTAATTAATTTTCTTTTCTCAACAATTAATTTACCTTTATTTAAATGTTGCATACTAGTTTTAACATTTACTTAAGTATTAAAAATATAGTTTCCTGGTGGCAGGTTTATAAACTACGCTCCCAATTTAAACTTTGATTAAAGACTCTTAATATTTCTCGGTATAATTGGATGGGTTTTATTTCAAACAAGCATTTATTTATTCAGTTGGGGCTCACATAATTCCATGTCACAAATTTAAACGTGACTATACTTATTCCTCACAAAGGACCACCTAAAGATTGAAGTCTAGCTTCAGATAACCTGGTTATTGAGAATATATAATTAAGATCAGAAAAAAGGTCTAACTGTTCCTAATCAATGAGGCTAAACTTATATTATCGCCCATTGTTTGAACATCCATTTTCTGGACATCCAGCATGTCATTTTCTTAGTTTCAAAATGTCTTGTTATTGTCCACTTCTCAAAGCGTCATCCACTACTTACCTCCACGTTCGCCTGTATAGTCCCCATTTTCTTTGCCTTTCCGTAAGTATGCAATTCTATGTTTTAAGTGCTCATCTATTTACGAAGATGCACCAGACGAAGGTGCAGGAATACGAAGGAACGGTGGCTGGCGGATCAATGTAAAGATATCGAAATTTTCTAAGAGAAGCATGACTTGTTCAATATGCACAAAATGGTACGAAAAATAATAGTAAAGCAGCATAGAAACGAGAGCGGGATTGTGAGCGAACCCTGAACAAAGTTAGACATAACAAAAGGGTAATGTCTAACTTACTCTTTCGTTGGATCGTAACTAGAACTTAATCTAATGATTATTGGAGAACTAATAACATGATAATCTCGCTTTATTACAAAGGAATCAGTCTTTTTATACTAGATCTAAGGTATAAAGATATACGTCATTATAGTTAAATTAAATGGATATGAGTTAATGGAACAATTTAATGGAACATTAAAAATAAAGTATTTATGTAATATTTCCCTGTCCCAACTTGGATAAACTGCCGCGCCAGATTGTAGTGGTTGAAGTTTGAACTCATGATTTGTAGAATGGACCTCGTTTCGCTCGACAATGGTGACGCTTTGAAGAAGTCGCTTTTGTTGCAGTATAGTTCAACCTTTTATGGTAACCTGCAACCAAAGAGCCACGGACGATCCATACCCGTATCTTCCCACGATGCCAGATAGATTTGTGAAACTTTTGATTTAGTTCGCCTTCTTTGCTTCTTATAAGGATGTGTTATTTGCCTATGATATCGCTTCTTCTTGACTGACTTCAAATTGACTGACAGTGTTGTTGCTTAACTATAGCTCAAAGTTATAAACTACAGGGATATTTAATAGCTGTTGATGACGAATTATTGTTGTCGAAGTATGTATCTGACATCCATCCTCGATCATAATGATTCCCATTGTCATGCATTATTAACTGTTCTCATTCTCCACCACATATGTATGACGGAAATGATTTTGGGTACGTTAGTACTGAACATCTATGAGTTTGATGATACCACATCCAGTTTTGATGATACCAGACATCTATGAGTTTGATGAAGTCGTCGTTGTTAACTGATATGGCTTTCGATGACATCTTGACTGATGTGGAGTGTTGTACAGGGCATCTAGACACAGGGCAGATTGAGTTTATTTGTAGTTGTTGAAGTAAGGATATACTACATATTGTAGATGTTGAAAATTCTGGAGCTCCAGTTAGTAACTCCTATACGACGGGTGAAAATTTGCACCCAGTGTTCCTTCTGATCTGTATGCGTGATCCAAGGCACGTGACTGACTTAAAGCTAACTAGTGTCTTAACTGGATGCAATCAAGTCCTCATTTGACTAAAACTAGATGATTTATAAGTGATTTAACCAGATTAATTTTATCAATATGACTACTCATCCGATTTTAGCCAAATAAATATTTATTTACAATATACGGCAAAGAAATAAGAGCAAAAAATACTAAGAAATATTTATTGTATCTTATTTGCATATTTCATTAACAGCACGTAATAATTAAATATCTAACGCCATATTTGGTATATTTTATCGGTGTTGGCATGTAATCATATAACGTTTTTACGTTTTCTATGGTGGAAATGATGACATATAGATAAAGTCATCATTTCCATGATGGGTACATAACGGTGACTTTAATTTCATCAATTGTAAACAATCAGTCTTTCGCCCGTTGACAATCAACGTTTCGGCTTCTTTGTGAACGTTTCGGTTTCTTCATGTCGGCCTCTTCATTTTGGCCTGAATCAGTCGTAAACAATTAGCGTTTCGGCGTATTGGTGAATGTCAAGAAAACAAAGCTCATGCTTTTCTCCAAGCAACCAAGACCAGGTGTGTTATATATAAATGATAAACCTGTCGAATAAGTACAAAGTGTATGCTCGACTATGGACAATCTGCTGGATGTTGATGAGACTGTGGCTTCTGCTGGAGCATTGAAATGGTCCTGGCACTTATTTCAAATAACTAAACTTTCTGGTCAACCCTACTTGTGGAAATTTGAAATAAAAACTACTCTCTTTACGTTTTATTAAAAAAGAACCTGGGGGCTGTCCTGAATGAACAAAGTGATCAGAAAATTGAGAACAAGGCTAGAATCGCAGAACGTTGACCAGCATGTAAAACATTTTAAGCAATTATCGCACTTAGGTGAAGACTTAGGTCGCATGTCTTCAGCTCCGTGTGCGATTATTGCGCTGTTACATTTTTCCCTTTGTGACAGATTCTCACACGCGACGGAGCTATTGTAGAGTCCTAGCAATTGTCAGAACGATTGGCGCCAACTAATATATTATTACAGAACCTACGAAAATATGTTTCTCGGACGCCATATCAGCTTAACATAAGACCGCACGATTGAACTGTTTTGTTTGTTCCACCGGTCCTCAGTGGACTTGTTGCTCGGACAGCTAAGTATGTTAGTAGTCCAGGTGATCATGTTCTTGAGGGCGACAAGTGCGCTGTGCTGATTCAGAGGCTGCTGCTACTGGACGTCTAGTATTTGAGTTCGCAAAATTGGAACTGAATATTCCATTCAAAATCTCGCTATTTATAAGCCGGAGTTTTCTCTCTGATTTTGCTATATGTGCCGGCTAGTACTAGCCATCCACCCATCGTCTTTAACCCATACAGTGCTCACACATTAACATGGAAGCAGTCAGCAACACAGCGATGTGCAGCACGCATATCAATTCTTATATCGTATGATGCCAGTAAACAGCATAGCCAAACACCCATTCTACTATCTACTGACGGACGGCAAACAACGCTAAAACGCATTCAGAATACAGAGCTAATTACGTACAACACAACAAACAACAGCGAACAACATCAAAGCTGGAATCCTTGCTGTTATCATAGCGTCAATATTCCTACAACTATGATAAACGATGCGCGCAAAGAAGCGCGTTAATATATCCCAAACAGAGAACACGTTTGACTTTAAGAACTGGTTATTCCAGTACGTAATTTATTTATTTAATCTGTTTCAAGTAACATGCTATGTTAGACTGTCCTATTCTATGGATACGAAAACTGGACTTTCAACCAGGAGATGGAAAATAGTATAGACGCCTTTGAAATGTATCTGTACCGAAATATATTACGTATCTCATGGATGACAAGACGGACAAATGTCGAAGTCCTCAGTATGATGGACAAACCTTTAGAACTAATTAAAATTGGTAAAGAAAGGAAACTGTACTACATTAGGGACATCATGCCTGATGAAAAGCATGACAGCCTCCGACTGATCATCGCATTTCGGGGCAAAAGATCAATTAGATGACGCCATAATTCATGGCTGAAGTATATTTTCTTGGTTTTTTTTTGAGATGCCCGTACTAGATCAATCTCATTTTATCCATTACATTTGCGTTTGCAGTGTGCACTAATCTTGATCTGAACTTCCTATGTTCCTGTATTATACAGAGTGTTACTATCGTGTATTATACAAAGGTACGTCTTGTTTTTTTTGTATCGCGTTGAATTCGCTTAGACTACCAAATACCACTGAGTTGGTTCATGCCGTTTCAACCTTGATTTATTCAATTTATTATATCTTTGTCACATTCGTGTGATTTACGTTTTTCTCCAATAGGTCTCTTCCAATGCTATGGCTATAATATCCAATTTAAACGGAGAGCTTATCTTCTATTTTCGCTTGGAATTTTCTGTTGAATAGCAAACAGTTGTACCACTTTTACTATTCTTATCTGAATATCTGCAGAGTAGGGTTTGTAGAGAAGACGTTTGCCAAACACGGTCGTACTGCTTCTCAGATCCAGTGAGAGTGCATAAACATCACTTTTTTTATTTTCCTCTCACAATAGAAAGCAATGTTTCCAGGTTAGTCTCTTGTTGAACATCTGACAGACCTCTTTTTTGCAAAACCCTAGGTGATTGTGTGGAAGTAACTTGTTCTCTGTCTGAGATGTAATTTTTCTTTTAATGTTGTCCACATACAGTACAGCGAAAAATAGTTAAGCAACATTTTTGAGAAAATTATATTTTATATAGTTATATTTATTACGTATGGATATTAAGCCCTCTGACCACTTCAATAAAGAAATCCCTTTATATAGTATAGTTTTAACATTGTACTAATTTATAGTATTTGATGTCGAAACTACATAAGTGACATACTTATATAATTCTCAAAAGTTATTAAAATTCATATGTATAATAAATTATTTATAATGCATATATTTAATCTAACGGAGTTAATAATAAGATAGGTAACAAAATAGCATTATATTAGCTAGCATTTTGTACGTACAAAAGTCCATTTGTAAAACAGTGTCAATTCTTAGCACTAGACAATATAGAAATGTTTTAATAAAGATATTAAATAATCATGAGAACCAACTGAATGCATATATGTTTAAAGGTCGAATGATTTAAAAACGCCATGATTTATGCTAATAGGCTTCTGGTTTCATGGAATCAATGACTTCAAAGTCTACTGAATCGACGAATCAAAGTCTACCAATTGCTTTTACGAGCCACATAGAGAATCATTGAATGACAAGGAGTGTCCGGTGCACGAAACAATATGGGACTTTAACCCAGTAACCCTCCCGTCGTTCAAAATTGTTTAAGATGGGAGATTGAAAGATTAATTTGAAGGAGACTTTACGATTTATTGTCCTCTTCAGCCTGGGATCGATTCTGAGTCGTTAAGTTAGACAGTTGGTAAGCAGAAATAACCAGGAAAGATACGGTATAGCATTCGCTTTGATGAACTGGGCATATCATGATTAACTGATAAGTGAGTTAATTAATGGCATTTTACTTGTTAGAACAAAATACTTTCCGTTTACTTCTTCAGGTTAGCGCGTTTGATAGCCCTGGACAGCGTATTGTCTAGATCAGAATTCCAATTAAACGTTCTGTTAAAGATGACACCTAGGTGCAGATCTCGGATTTTAACAAGATGGGTTTATTCCAAATATGGATAAGTTTCTGACCTGGTTGGCATGCTGAATGAAGATAGCTTGGGTTTTTGCTCGGATTTAGAGTGATGTGCCATTTTTGTGTCCATGTGGACATCTGACATGGGCAAGAGACATCTGGAAGTGGCTTGCCACCTTAAGGGTGAATCCCCAGTATGTTGTATAATCAGCGTTAAAGATACATTGGGTATAAGGAGTGGTTGGGATTTGGAGATCATATCAGTACACGATGTACAAAAGAGGAGCAGTGACGAAACCTTTGGTACGCGAGCTTGAAGGTATATAGGTCTGGAGAGAGTGTCTCCGATCTTAATCATCTTCACCCTGCTGTTATTAAGGATGTGGAGCTAGGGGAGTTTCGAAATCAGCCCAACTTGCCAGATGGAGTCAAAAGTATAAGAGATATCCAGAAGTACTTGCAGAGGCCAATGGCCACTGTTAGTGCTCAAACAATCTAATAACTCAACCCATTACAAATTATACCTTACTAAATTGTGCATTCCGGACTCCTTTTGTTGTATATGTATAAATGTTTTAGAATAAACTTAGTATCTAACATTCTTGATTTTATATTAAATAATTTTTGTTTAAAATTGCTGTGAGAACTTACAGCAATAAAAATATAAAATATTTACATATAGTAATTTTATATTGGTGATAAAATAAGATAGTATAAGCTATTTGTGAACATGTTTCGTGTGTTATGAGTTTTATGCATGTAATAAAATTTGGGCCGAATTTTTATCATCTCGAACGGAACCTCTGTGTTAAATAAGTCTCTTGGTTTATTTTTGTGATAAAAGTCATAAAATGAAGTGAAGTCATAAACGATTTATTTTAAAAATCTACATGGGTTTATCACTTTATCTTCATCAAAAACATATAAAAATATTTAATTTTATTTAAAATATTATTCACAAACATGAAGTTTTTGTATCCTTTAACCCTACAATGCTAAGAAAAAACGATACTAACTATAGCATATACTAACTATACCATATGCATCTTATTACAATTATTTTTTGTGTAATCTTATTTTTCATTTCTGCTTAAGACAATTGGCATCTCAAACTGCTATAGAACGCGACGTTGCCACCTTTCAACTTGAACAAACTTTTTGATATATACAAATTCTAGAAACATATGATATTCAAATAAATTTTAATTTTATTTGAAGCATTTTTTTCTAAAACTACTATTTAAGATATATACAGGTTGTCCTTTGTTTTGCATACTTTGCGGCCCATATTTTCGAACAATTCTGCGTTCATTTTTTTAATGTGCTTGTATAATCGTCATCAAAAACATATAAAAAATAATTAATTTTATTTAAAATATTAGTATTAAACATAAATTTATTGGGTTCTTTAACCCTAGAATGCTAAGTAACGTACATATTAACTACACCATATATGTCTACTTCCTATTTTGGTAATTCTTATTTTGATTGTTCCTTAAGGCCATTAGCGCCTCAAACTGCTTTAGATCTTGACGTTGCCACTTTTTTAATTGTACAAACTTTTTAGTACATCTGAGAAACATCTGAGAAACTGAGAAAAGATAGGACATTCAAATAAACTTAGTTTTATAGGCTACTTCAAGCCCCTTTGATTTCATTTAAAGCATTTTTTTCTAAAATCACAATTTAAGATATATACAGGCTGTCCTTTGTTTTCCAAACTTTGCGGCCCATATTCTCGAAAACTGCGTTAATTTTTTTAACTATCTTGTATCATCTTTATTAAATCTTATCAAACCTACG
>WYDF02086160.1:0-11012 GCA_009867245.2 Adranes taylori | reverse complement strand
TTAGACTACGGTCACAGTAGCACCTACATCGGTCGTCAAATATTTTCATCAGTGAAATCGTCCATTATAGTCGGCAGCAGTGACCCTAATATGTACATTGCTAAGGAAATAATCGATTCAATACGACCGACGTCGGGCATTGGACAAATCGTCTGATGCTATTGTGACCATAGCCTTAAACGTAAGGCAATACCTCAGGTAGCGGTCCCTTTTGACACAACAAAGGGATTTCGCGTGTCATTTATCGCTTGCGTGACTACACTAGCATAATGTATTGAAAATCAGTTTGGAGTCATGCAACAGGTTCGAGTTTGGCTGTTGTGTGTTTCGATGTTTATAATTATGCATGCACTCGCAGAAAATAAACTAATCTAACGATAACTTCTTAAAATTTTTAGTGCTTCAAACCGAACCTTACTTATGGAATCTTATAGAGAGAAAGGCCACAAAACTCGTGGTGCTCACAGTGACGCTTGCAATTTCAAGCACTGTCGATAGAGTCCTATGGGATACTACAGACTTCATCTAAATCAATATATAAAAAATCTACAATGCTTCATACCTGCCGGTATTCATGCCTCATACGAGTGCCAGTTGCCCAAAGACAAACCTCTGAAGTACGATAACTACGGAGGAGATCACCCGGCTAACGTAGTAAAGTGTCAATTCCATCCGAAAATCATAAGGCAGCCAACCCAAGAAGGTTGCAAAAAAGGATAAATGAAAAACGGCGTGAGCTGCCCAAACAAGGTTAAACCCAAATTGAAGGACGAAATCAAAGAAATTTTACCAGCAGTTTTAAAAGATATATTTAAAAACAGCAATAATAGGTTCCATTAGTAAATCGACCAACATAACCATTTGGAACGCCAACGGTCTCAAGTCTAGAGACCGTGGACAATTAGAATAATTCCTCAGAGAGCAAAACATAATGGTACTTTTTGTTTCTGAAACACATTTACGTTATGGATATTCTTGGCATATTCCAGGATTTAGGATTAGAAGGAAAGTCAGAGTAGATAGACATGAAACGGAAGGAGTTATATAAAAACAGTGTGTGCTTTTTAACTCTTACATTTGACTTTGTGAACAATGAAACGGTAGGTACGAAAATTGTGATAAACGGACAAGAAGTCGCGTTATTGTCCATGAATACACCACCGGGAAATGTTACATTAGAAGAGGACTTTGTGAAAGTGCTCAGCTACGGAAGGACAATTGTAGGTGGAGATCATAATGCAAAATACAGTGCGTTTGGGTGTAGCCATTGAAAGCAAAAAACAAGAAAGTTGGATAGACCGAATTAAATGAAGAAAAATGCTAATTTTAGAAATTTCTAAAAACAGCATGAAGAGGAGAACAGATGAACAGTAAACAGTACAGTACACTGATGAACAGTAAACTGAGATACTAGCAAATCGAACGAAATGGATGTGACTAAGGCGAATTATCAAGCAAGGAGTCGCCGTCCTAACAAACGTGAGTGATTTAACCAGCTGAAGTCCAGTGAAGTATAGGATACTACAGAATTTAGCTATAAGAAAGCTAAATTCTAGACAAGAACAACGGTGAGTAGACTGCAACTTGCTGAAAGGGCAATGGAACGAATAATGTTAGGGTTTTCCCTACGTGGTAGAATACCTAATGTTACTATACGCAGAACATCAGGAGTAACATATGTTATCGAGAGAGTGACGACATTGAAATGGAACTGGGCAGGCCATGTAGCAAGGGCAAAGGATGACCAATGGACGAAAAGGATATTGGAATGGGAACCCCGAATACCAGCAAACAGAAACAGAGGACGACCTCCGACGAGATGGACAGATGACATAAAGAGGGTGACTACAAATTGGAAACCCGGCGGGGAAAAACCGGATTCTGCGGAAGAGCATGAGAGAGGCCTATGTTCAGCAGTGGATTTTGGAGGCTGTATGATGATGATGATGATCTTAATTTATATTGAATTTCTATTCAATATAAAGTCACGCAAATAATTAATATATAGGTAATATTTTTTAAATTTCATGTTTTGGAGTACGAATTATGTTTTATATAAGTGATATGACAAGGTGAAAGTGTTCTCACTGATCATCTAAAAATAAAATAAAAAACGATTAACTCATATGGTCTTATTTTAGTATATTACGTTACAAAATACAAGAACGACCCTTAGAAACTATATACCAAAGAACATAAGGTAAAATATTATCCAACCAGCTATGACAAAATAAAGGAACAATTTAAATATTGAACTTTAAAAAGGTATGCGTGCCTACTATGCACTGCACATTGGTTCTGCTCTATGCTCTATGATTCTGACAGGTGTATGTATGGTTATCCAGTAAGTCACGTATAAGTCCCTTTATACTTCCAAAATTTGACTACAGAGGCTATCTTAAAATAATATCCTTGAAATTCATTAAAATAATTCTGTATCATAATTCTGGGTTTTTATAAAAGATATTAGACGCACCTTGTTTTGCATGCACCTACATAGAGGATGTCGCTAATAACTGGCAAATAGACGTTAAAGTTTATTTAAGCCAATCGAAATTGATTCTCGCATTTGACATTTTTTGCAAACATAACCTTATAATTTGACTATATGTCATTTATATTTATTTGTTTTCAATAAAATCATTTGCATGTAAACTAATTTTAATCAGTAACGTACAGTCTATAATAATTTAGCTGCTCCTGTATTAATTTCTGAAATTTGTAATTGCTGGCCGCGTGACAATAAAGATTTTTGTCTTTGTTTCACTTATTTGATTTCCTTACTTACAACATTACATAAATGACACTTAAATACGTTTAATAATTTGCCAAGATAAAGCAACTTATTTAGTTACATTAATAATTAATTCAATATCATATGATTTATACATTTACGATTGCCAAGTCTAAGCAAATCATTTTACTTGTTAAATTCTTTCTTATTTATTACATAATACTTATTAAACTCATTATGCAAGATTAATAATAATGGTTTATGTTGCATGTTCTTATGCTAATTGCTTAATACTAAAATGAACAAGAAGGTATCAGCGCATTGCTGCTATTTATATGGTTTTCTGCCCTGCGTTCGTTTCCATAATGGCGGACGAACGAATAGATACGAATTGTTATTCCGGGTGTCTCCGCTATTGATATTATATTGATCGGCTTGAAGTTTAAGTATAGAGATACGGGTACATATCTAGCGTAAAGATATATTTAGATTAGTGATAATACAGGTGTAGTGCGTTTGAACCGCTTAAATAGTTCTCATTTTCATTTTTTAAGTGTACTGTCGTATTTAAACCTTATTTAAATACGACGGGATTACGAAATCTTATTTAAAAGCAGCACCAAATCTGAATGTAAACGGAGCAATCAAAGAGCGAGTGGAACAGTACAATATCTAGGATGTTTACTATACGACAGCTGGGACCACTCACGTGAAACTAGACAACACATAGAAAAAGCGAGAGAGGTTTTCATGAAGATGAGAAGTCTATTCAGCAGCAACAACTTAAGTTTAAAACTACGCCTATTAATGGTAAAATGCTACGTTTACTCAGTGCTCCTTTATGGTGTAGAAGCCTGGACACTCACCGATGCCACATGCACGCATATCGAGGTCTTTGAAATGTGGGTAATGTGACGAATTCTCAAAATTACCTGGATCGAACACATGACAAACGATCAGGTACTTGAGAGAATGAATATGGAACGGGAACTGCTTATATCATAAAAATAAGAAGACTGACATATTTGGGATACATAATGAGAAGCGAGAAATCTTACATACTCCAGCTGGTGCTCCAGGGAAAGTTGGATGGAAAAAGGCCACCAGGAAGACGAAGGATATCTTGGCTGAAAAAACCTGCGCCAGTGATATGGATTGACGTCGCTGGAACTGTTCCGAGCAGCTGTCAATAAATTTACCATTGCTATCATGATAGCCAAAATTCGCTGAGCGGATACGGCACATGGAAGCAGAAGAAATCTTATTTAAGTGCACACCTGTCTTGAAACTTTAAACGGGTTTGTCACTAAACATATTTTCAAAATCGGTGACTAAGATATCTAGAAAACTACTGCATCGATTTATTTCCAACTTTGCACATTTATTTTAAATATAATGAGCTAGCGGTTGAACGAAGGATTTTTTTTCGATGGATAGTTGGATCGAAACTCTAACTTTAAACGTCCGCCATTTTGTCTAGGTATTTTAATATATCAAATAAGTCTTTTATTTTTGATTTCATTTATCATTTTTGATCTCAGATAATCCAGATTTCAGTTGCAGTGGTCACCGTTAAACAAGTTTTTAAAAGGGATCTTCTGAAGGATGCCCGTATCTTATTTAATTTTATTGTTTATTTAAAAAATTACACTGTATTTATAAAGATATATTCTATTACATAAACAAGGAGCAATTTTAACCAATTTTTATATTTTGTACAAAAAGCAATCCCAAAAATCACCTATGTTGTGCATTCCTGACCCCTTATACCTACTTCTTGATACCTGTTTAGTTCATGGCTCTTAAAAATATTTCTATATTTTTCTATAAAGTTATTAATTTATATACAAAGCGCAAATGGGCGATCTTTAAAAGTACTGTAGTACTAATTATAGATATAGTCTCCTCCCGCGAGAAATTAAAACCGGTAAAGATCCCAAACGCATTTTAATTGAATTATAAATGCTGTGGGAAATTAACCGGCCTACAATTATTTTTTTTTTGCCTTCTGCTCACTGTCCGTTGTGTGTCGTCAACTGTTTCTCTAGTGCATGTCAAGTGTTTCGTTTCTTTTCTACGAGTTAACTCTCAAGCCGTTCGTGCACTAATCTTTTTTTGAACCCTCGGATGGAAGAAAAGAAAAATAATTTTAAAAGCTCTTAAATCAAATTAGGTCGTCAATTACTTTTGGACATATCACAACTATAGTTAAAGCTATGTCCTGTATGTTTAACCTGCTTAATTCATGGCTCTCTGTGCAGATTGAAAGGCGTGAAGCACGGCCCAATTGGCACGAAACATTTTATTACATAACCCCAGATTATCTCACAAATTACACATTGCTCGACGTGACATTACACATCACATGCGTACACATTACTCGACGTAACGATATGCTAGTCCACGATAGTTTATGACTCTCAATGTTGTTCATTGCGCGCAGAAACGTAACTCAATAATACAATTTTTCGAAAATAGTAAAACCAAGAAACGTGACAGTATGTACGTACATAAGAAGATCGGGCTAATTTGGGGCATGTAATTTTTATTTTGCCAATTAATTCGTGCTTCACGCCTTTTAACTTGTGCAAAGAGTCATGAACTCTCGTGGTTTAGGGCATACTTATACTTATAAGTACGTCCGCATTGTCCCTTTTCTTGTTTTTATTGCTTATTGTGAAGTATTATTGTTCCTTGTAAATGATTTTATACGCAGCTGTGAGAAAGGAGGTAATAAGGCGTTTCTGCCGAATTGAGAGTTATGTGCTCTAGTGGGCCAGGGAATAGTCTGGTGGACACTAAAATAATAAAAAAATAGTATATAAATAAATATACAGTTGTCACATGTAGTAAAAACAATTTAGTGCATACATGTTTACAGTTTACAATAAAGTATACAATACGGCTTTAAATGAATACTTCAAAGCTACGGAAACAGGCAGATAGAATAGATGAGCTACGGAAACAGCTTGATTTTTTTTAAAGTGTTCGGAATGTATACAATTTAATACTTACAATAATTCACTAAACCCTTTCCTCTGGGCTGTACCAACCCCTTCGGAACCGCGTAAGCATTACTTCAAAGGAGCTGGAGCGATGTTGTTGCCACTATTTATATTTCCGGCTCATAGTCTTTTTTCACATATTTCACTTACAGCAAGATTTGTCTGGTGTTAGGTAGTATATTAATTTAGTAGTCACAGGAAACCAAATATTAAAGGTGGAAAGTGCCTATCCAACTATCACAGATTCACCGTTTTATCAACGTCCTCTGCGACTGTCGGCTTCCTCTTTCTTACGCGTTACTTTACGTACGAACGTAGCTACGTAGGCCTATTCATTTGTTCTGCTCAGCATTGTTGGTATAAGATTAGACCAGTGGTTCCCAATCTTTTTAAGATGTTGTACCGATATGTAGTAGACAATATGGTAGCGTACCTGTAAGTTAATATGTTTTTTCGTCGCTTGTGTCTCTCAAAAATTTTGTCAAGCAGAAAAAATGGCTAGTCCTACAGTAAAACTTGTCTAAATTCCAACTGATGACTTTTTTCTCAGGTAAATATTTTAATGTATTGCACAATATTGTTTTCATTATGTACCTGTAGCTCGACATTCGCGTTCCGGTACCAGTACGCGTACAACAGTTTTGGAACGTCTGGATTAAACACTAAGAGTATTTTTCCCACTGTACTATTAACCTCTACTGTGAGCTCTTCCCAACTTTTATGTTTGAATGCTTTTATAATTGCATGCTGAATACTGAACAGTGGTGTAATTAGCATTTGATTTCGCAGGGGGAGGCTTAACTAACATACGAATTAAGTAGCATACACCAATGGCGCCACCTTAAATACGCCATTTCTTGTTTATTTTTTGATCGCGTGACACATTTGTTTTCGCACTCCACGTTAAACTGTTTATCCTCCTACACGAAGAGCTTAGAAAATTTCTGTCATCTGAAGCATGCCGGTAACGTTTTTAGCTTTTTTCTTTACGGTTTTGTGATCAATTTAATTGATGAGTGGTGCCATTATTATAAATTACTCCTTTTCATTTATAAATTATTAATTTGTAATGTTTGTAGATGAATTATGAAGTATTAATGAAAACATTAATGTGGCCAATCACATGTAGCAACACCTTTTTCTTTGGTGTTCAAAACTTATGTATTATAAGGATTAGGTCAAAATTATATTTAAAAATTATTGTATACCAAAATTATTGTATACCGATTTACTAAAATTATTTAAAAAATATTTTACACTAATTATAGCAATTGAAATAGGTTAGTTAAACGTGATATAATATTTAAATTGTTGTATAAATTATATTACATCCAAGTGACTTGGTGCATAATAACATTCAAAATTCATTTACCTTATATATCGCTCCCGCGAATAACTTTCATTTTATTCATTAAAATAATATTTTACCGATTGAGCAATCATTTGATATTACTTTTACTGCAAATAGAAATGCCTTAATTGCTTTACCAACATTTGGTTGACAAAGTAATGTGAGTATTGTCATGTAAGTTGTACGATAAGACTCAAACTTGATGTAATAGTTTAGATCTCTCACGCGAAGAATTTTTATTTGGTATATTCAAATGGTACATAAGAATAAGAATGAGTCAAAATATGAATGTTTGAGATCGAAAAAAAAACATAAAAGAGAAGATGATGATAGCCAGGTATAGGTGTGGTATGGAGGAAAGGGGAAATAAATATTGGTCAAATGATAGGGAACCGTGGAAACATTGGGTGTATGCGTGAAATATTGTATAATGGATAATGGGTGTATGTGTATGTAATATTGAATAATGGGTGTATGTGAAGAAATATTGTAGACGGATGGTAGTGAATAATTGGATGGTGCACATGGGGCATGGAGTAAGGGTCAGAGAACTAATGGAGACAATAATGTGTGGAGTTAATAAGTGGATGATGTGATTGTGATAAATGCTGGTGGGAAGTTTATGTAGTAGAAAGGGTAGATCAATACAATGTGAAATGAATGTGAAGGGAATATGGAAGGAGAGGTCAAAGAGCCGAATGCGGGGAATTGTAAATAAGTTGAAGGTATTTAATTGGGAGGAGGAGAACAAAACATGGATACGAGAATTATGAAAATTAGTTACGGACAGACGGTTCAGGTGAGGAAATAATGAAGAAAATTTTATGGAAGGTTGTGGGAAGAAAACAGAGGGATGATACTGCTAAAATCATTTGTGTATAATAATTTTTGTTACTTATGACCCTTAATTTTTTTTATGTCATTTCTAAAGAATTTTTATTATTTCTGTATTAATTTTGTTGATTGTAACATGCTGAATTTTGAAATATTAGAATGTTAGAGAATTATGCCAGTAAAGATTATTATTATTTTGTCGTCTTCCCATTTTTGCTGCCTTTTGAAATGACTTGATTACAAAAATTATTAATTTGGCTGATAAAATAATGCAAGAGTAGTCATCTGAACTGTATTTGTCAATTCGATGTAACAATGTATCTCGGATTTTGCAACCATTTCGCGGAATAACATTCATTTTGTTCATGAAAATAGTAACATTTACCGTCTTGGTATTTCTTTGAAATAGCTAGATATAAATTCTGATTATAGAGTTGATTTGATAATTGATTAATTTGAAAGTTGATTTTAAAATTAATTATTGACTTCAACCCTACTTTGAACACAGCTCTCTTAGGGCCGCGATAAACGCTCGCTGACCAAAAGAAAGGTCTGGATATTTTTTTAATTCTAAATTATGTCTCCATAAAACACAAGATGCTCACAAAGGAGCTTAAAGACACAATTCAAAATAGCGTGTGAGATATTAGGGTGTGTGAGCCTTTTATATCGAATTCTTAGCGTACATAATTTATATATTAAAAGAGTGGTAATAACTTTTATATGATAAGAGCTCAAAACTAGCAACGAGTTTTCAAGGTTAATAAGAAACGTTCGTTTGCATTCGATGTTTGCTTTCGACGTAGACCAAATCGCATGGTTTTCTAGTAGAATTTTGTCTTTTGGTTGGGATAACATGCTGCTGATTTTTTTATATGTATCAAATACTGTTTTTATGCCAGTTTTCTTTAGGATCGATGATATTTTGTGGGTTGTTCCTTTTATATACGGAAGAGTTGCAATGGCAATTGGTTCAGATGGTGCTGGTCCTAGACGTTGTATTTTGTGTTTCGGGAGTAGATTCTTGTTTATTTGGGTATTGGTATAGCCGTTCTGTAGAAGTGCGCCTTGCAATATTGCGACTTCAGAGTCTATTTCTTCATCGTCGGTAAGTAATCTTGACCGATGAATTAAAGTTTTTATTATGGAATTCTTCTGTCCTGGATGGTGGCATGAATTAGCGTGTAGGTAGCGGTTTGTATGCGCTTTCTTTCTATAAACTGTGTGCAAAAGACCTGTTAGGTTTCTTTGAAATTAGTACATCTACAAAAGATAATTAATTGTCCTTCTCTACTTCCTTGGTGAATTGGATTTTTGGGTGCTCAGCATTAAGTGCGTCAAGGAATTTCAGTAGTGCTTGACTTTCATATGGCCAAATCACAAATGTGCCGTCAACATAGCGCAACCATAATTTGGGTTTTAGAGGAATCTTGTCCAAAGCTCTTGTTTAAAAGTCCTCCATAAAACTTTTGGTGATACCGCTTGAAAGAGGCGAACCTATTGGTGCTCCAAATTTATGTTTGTAGCGTTGTCCTCTATGGATGAAGTAGACATTGCTAGTGCAGTGATTGATTAAATCAATAATGTGCGATATAAAAGACTTTCAGCGATATTAAGTTTCATACCTTCATCTAGAAAATGAAGGATTTTTAGATTGGCATCAGTGTCAAAAGCATGATCTGAGCTGGAGGAATTATTGATGTGAATGGCTAAGTTAGAATTATCTTTAATCAAAGCTATACTGTGTTTATTTATCCTAGAGGTGACGACCTGTCTGGCCAATATAAGTGGTGTCACATTTGCAAGAAGCAGCATAAACACCTGAGCATAATAAAGGGTCAACGAAATCTTTGTTACGTACAAGACAAGAACTCAAATTTGAAGGGGAAGAGAAAGATATGACTTGTGGCTTATTATTTTTAGTGAGGATGTCACGAAGATGATACGAACTATCACCGTAAAATCGTAACGTATGGTGGAATCAGTGGATAAAGTACTGACTGATGAAAATAGTTTAAGTTATATGCGAACTTTAACAGTATAGAAATGTTTACGGATAAGACTAGGTTCATATTGATTCTTAGAAGCGATGTGAAGAATAGTTTTCAATTCAGTGGTGAAATTGTTAACTGTGAGTGGAATAGTAAACATATGATAAAAGAGGCTGTTAAAGAATGCCATTTTTTGTGACATCGAGTGTGAAGAATTAAAATCAATACAATGGTCAGTGTGAGTTGGTTTTCTATATATCTTGAAGTTAGGGTGTGAAAATTTTTCAATAGCTAAATCAAGAAAATTAATAGAATTATCTTGTTCAAGTTCAACTGTGAACTGAATGTTATGATTAGTGGAATTAAGATGTGTTAAAATATAATTAACATCAATGAGGGTGTCTGCAACCACACAAAAAATGTCATCTACATATCTTGTCAAAAAATAATATTAGTGAATTCAGAATTAATGGTTAGAAAATTGGTTTCTAATGAGTTCATATAGATATCAGCTAAGTATGAACTCAAAGGACTGCCCCTGGCAAGAGAGTTGGGTTGGCAATATAACGTGTCATAAAATTTAAAAAAGTTTTGTTTAAGACATATGCGTAATACATCTAAAATACATAAAAGTGAATGAGAGTCACTATCAGAGGTAATTAATTTTTGTTCAATAATTTCGATGCATTCATTCGCTGGTGAATATGTTCTTAATATCAAAGGAACAAACACATCAAGTAAGACGTGGATAAATTCAAGTGTCTGAGTTTTAAAACAAATTGTGCAGTGGTGTGGATAGAATAAGTGAAATCATTGCCTATTTGTTTTAATCATTGTTATTTATTCATTGTTATTTGTTTTAATTTTTGATCTACAAATCTGGAAGCTTTATAAATATATGAATTGCAATATGAAACTAAAGGACGAACAAGAAAGGAAGGGTCTAAATGGACGTTCATTAAAGTATACAATCGTGGGACCCAAGGGCGTAGCCAGGGTGGGGCAGGGGGGGGGGGGCACTTTCCCCCCCCCCTTAAGAGTTTACAAATACATGGGATCCGCCCGGCCTGCTTTCCTTCTTGAGGGGGGTTTAGTTG
>WYDF02086138.1:0-11013 GCA_009867245.2 Adranes taylori | reverse complement strand
CTAATCAGAATAATGTGATTTATTCGGTGCGAACATATATGGCTATTGTGATATAGCTAAAACCTGATGTCCAACTATTGATGATTTTCAATTGATATACAGGATAATGTTTTCTGAATAGATGCTAAGTGTACTAGTGCTTGATAAATCATTAACAGAAAGGAAGGTGGCCAGCCGAATTAACGGTAATTAGCTTCCTTACAATGTTTACTGATTTTTCCAAATACAAATTTACAAATAGGTGTTGCTAGCAAGACGGCATATTATGTTTTGCGACGACATACTATCTCTTATAGATAAATGTGCTAACGAAACTCCCACTGGCGACATTGCTAATGGGGAGCCTAAGCGTTTGTCACAATAATGGCGCAACGAGATATTAGAATATTTCGGTCTTCAGGAATTTGCCTCGGCCGCCAAGTCTGTTGGTGAGATGGCACTTCTAACTGACGTTGTTCTTCGTCGGTCCCCGGTTACTACTGAGGGCTTAGGTAGCTACTAGTCTTATGAGTTGTCCAGAGGTTTTCGTTCTTGCTGTAGGATATCTGCATTAAAGCATTAAATTTTTAACAAAACCGTGTATTGTTCTTCTACACAAAATAAACAAATAGAGAAAGAAAGTATATATATATATATATATATATATATATATATATATATTCAATCAAATATTAATATGAATCTTAAATGAAATAAACGGTTTTCAAGCGGTCTTATATTAAATGGTACAAAAGCAACATTATAATTAAAACAAAATGGCGCAAAACGGTAGTACAATATTAATAATACTAAAACAAAACGAGGCTTAGCGAAATATTAGCGGTGCTGATAAAGGATAACTTAAATGCGGTGATATACTAATAATGCGGAAAGCAGGTAGCAGTTATTCATATATAATTCATACATGGGATCGGAGTTAATTTAGATACGGCAGAAGAATAATCAGGACGGCAGGTACCTTAGGATTCTAACATGACGCGTAACACAGCTGGTTGCACTGTATTATCCAGTGACTACCCCTAACTTCGTACACAAATTAGTTCGAAACACCCACTCGATAGATAGCCAACTCAGCTGGCTACGTTGCTGTTATTCATGCCGAGTGAACGCCACCAACCCAATAGCACGTTTATTAGAAGTGTACACCTTGTGCGGTGAACGGGAATACGGCAGACTTGGTTGCGTTGCTGTTACTGTCGTCCAGTGACTGTTTCTAACATCGCACACTAATTAGTTAGATGCACCCACTTTACAGATAGGTAACACAGCAGGTTGCACTGCTGGCATCCTTGCCGAGTGACTGCTGCTAACCCGACGGCACGATTATTAGAAATATACAATCTACAGGTGCGGTAGACGGTGGATTAGGGCCACAGTGGGAGGCACAGCTGTTACTTAAGCGACTACTACTAGCTTGTGCTAATAGTATACACTATATCCGGTGTGGTAAACGGGATACTACATATGCGTATCACAGCTGATTGCGCTGTTTTTACTGTTGTCAAGAATCTACATTCAACTCCGCGCAAACCAGTTAGAAGTATTCATCCCTATTGACACATAACACAACAGATTACGTTGCTGTTACTGTTATCGAGTGACTACGACTAACCTCGGAACGCACAATTGAAAACGTATATTCTAGTATATAGGAATAGGTCAGACAGGAAGGAAGGTAGGAAGAAGCTATTTATAAATATATGCATACGATCTATCATACGGCATAACGGAGAAAACTAATCAAAACACATGCAATATAACTAATACGATGTAAGCTATATAATGTTGCTTACCAAAAGGTATACCGGTGGACGAATGTCGCTGGTCGCTATTGGCTCGATTGGTCTGACTGTTCTGCTTTCGACGGCTCGAAGACATGAACTCTCTTTAAAGGCGTAAAGCGCACCTATTTATAGGCCAAGAGACATGTGTATCTCTAGCTGCTTACGACAGAACGGGTCAAAGTCATCACACAGCCTAATACCCAGGAATCAGGAGTTAGAAGATATTTGTCTCTACTAAGATCACCTACAAGCAGTACTCTTAGCTATGATGCATTATTCGTAACATTTGGCTTTACGTACGATCGGTAATCTCTCTCTCTCTCACACACACACACACACACACATGTGTCCTTAAGTCGATCCTAACTACTGAATTTCTAAATTGACAACATTAAACAAAAATTAGCAAATTTTAAAAATTTAAAAATTTTCTGGAATAAACACAACAACGTGATTAGTTACTCAAAACAACCATAATTTCCAAATCCAATATACAGGTGACCATAACCTCGGGATCAGTTGACATTAATGGTTAAATATTTACCAGGGCTGTCACATTAATCTCCAACAATTAATTAAGTTTCAAGTACTTTAAAAAGCCTGATTAATTATCAGATGTATTCAGATTTATTAATTAAACTCCTGCATAATTGTAAAATGGCTGACTGTCAACGAACCAAAGTCAAATCATCTAGCTATTTCGCGGCCACTCTTACTCTCTCTTTCCTTCGCACGTGCGGAGCCATTCACGCATATTTGCCGGCATTGTCATCGGACTTATAATTGGTGTCGTCGGACATATAGCTTTACCTTTTTATCCAACGTTGTGCTGACGAAATAGAGAATTACAATCTGTGTGATTCCAACAATTTACAAAGGAAAGAACAATTTACAAGAACAATGAACAATTTACAAAGGAAAGAATAATATTCCGTGAATAATTTTCAGATAAATTCTCACTTAGGTTCGAATGTAAATCCGGCTGAAATTTTAACCCGTAACCCTTTTAACCTGGCCTGGTCGATTTCCCTAACCACTTCTAGGATCTGCCGTAAGAGTTTTGAGAGATCTACAAAATATGTTCCCTGACAGGTCTCCTGAAAATGTTTTTGGTCATCAAGGCATACTGTCACCTTTCTAGGTCTTTAGTTAGGCAAGATCTCTGGCTCCCGTGGCCTCTTCTCCTCTGTAGTGACAAATTTAAGAAACTGCTCCTGCCGTCCGACTCCTTACATATGATTTTGATGTAAAATCCTGCCGTGTGAAAGATGACGTCTGGTTATCGATTGCTCCGCCGAGATTTGCCACCAATCTGGCTCCAGTCAAGAGATCACTGGTGGAGCTAGAGGCGGATTCTCCTATATTGGACCGTAGGAACTCCGAGTTTATCTTTGATATGTTTGAACTATCATTCTAAGTTTACTTTCCTCTGTTGTTTCCAGTTTCGTTCTGTTTCTTTGCTGCTATATGGGGCTATGTTAGGCTGGAAAGAAGTTACAGGACTTCTTAGGAATGCCTTAGTACTTCAATGCTTGTTGCGCTCCTAAGCCTCTCGCTCGCTGACCCCAATCGTCCGTGCGGCTTCGGACAGAACAACCCCCACTCGACCGAATCGTCCATTTCGGCCATCAGCCGGCACTGCAATGGAGAGGGAGATTTCACACTGACTGATAGGGCTGTCTAGGCGCTAGGTGGGCGCCTGTTCTACCCGGCGGGCGGGGAACACGTCAGGTGCTCCCCGGTCGGTTATTATTTGTTCAAAGATATTAGTATGTTCAATTTTATTTGATAGGTGATTTAAAACTGATGCTGATATTGACTTGCTGATGCTGATTCAACTTAATACTGACTTTGCGCTACTTTTCAACAAATCATATCCAAGGCTGCGATAAGTACTCGCCGATCGTAAGATAGAAATGGTCTTTTAATTATTAATTATGACTCGAATCGAGCGAGCTTCTCACGTCACATCCAAAGAGCACAATTCCCAAATTGCGTCTGAGGATTACTAGCTTGTGCGGCTCTATTCGTGCGAAGTTTCTGGGAAGAAGCTGTTTCTGATTGGTCGGCTAAGCTGTGGCATATCGACGGTGTCTACCGCAAAAACGCGAGGTCTGAAAGTAACTTCTGCTGCAAAACTTTAGTAAAATTGTCTTCCGACCAATTTGAGAAATTCTTCATAATCCGTTAAGGAATTTAAGGAGCGAAATTGCTCTGTTTTCTTAATGAAAGCCTAAGTGGTGGAAGGAAGAAGCGATAGTAGTAGCAACCCTCTCACAACAAAATTTTAGAAGCATTGCATTAAAACGCCTTCTACATAAAAATGGTTAAATCAATGTCCAATGTTAAATCATTGTCGGGGTACCAAAAGAGTGTAAAACTTAATGCCTTATATAAAATAGGGGTCGAAAAATTCGTTAAACTTCTTCTTTCCAGTAAAATGATAAGAGTAAGCCGCATAGAA
The DNA here is from genome assembly GCA_009867245.2 of Adranes taylori. Classification (NCBI taxonomy): domain Eukaryota; kingdom Metazoa; phylum Arthropoda; class Insecta; order Coleoptera; family Staphylinidae; genus Adranes; species Adranes taylori. The sequence continues at coordinate 6,765 of WYDF02086138.1, read as the reverse complement.
ATAAAAATATTACGTCATTAACTTAAAATAATCAGACATAAATAATTTGCTAACGCTTTTCCCATTCTAAACCAACTAACAATAAAAATGTAGTACATTAAATGAATTTATTATTATAATATCTGGAAAATACAACTCAAGATTTTCAGTCTGGCCAATCAAATTGTTAAATGTTTCTCATTATGGCTTTGCTGTTTTCCTTTGTAACGTACCTGTTTCCTACTGTAACGTTGCATTTTCGGCTCAGTAACGTTGCTGTTTCCCACAGTATCGTTACTCTTTCCCATCTGTAACTATTTTTAAGTAATTAGACCCTATATGCATTTATTTGATTACTTTATTGATAACATACTTGTGTGTTGCATGCCAAATACACAGTTCGTAGAGACAGACTTTTGTATTCAAAAATACAAGCTAATATTTATGCTAATTTGTACATATCTTATTTTGATAAAATGTTTTTATTACACATATGAAATTTAATAACATCATAAGAATGTCACTTTTGCGATATCAAATATTTTAACTAGTAGAATATTTAGTTATATTATACCAGATGATTTCTTTTTAACTTGTATAATTATTCAATTATATTCTACCAGAGGATTTTGTTACTAAATGGGTTAAAGGGTTTCGTTATTAATGATACATGTAATGTGCTCATGTAATAAATATAAATGTATCCAATTTAAAATATAAAATGTTGCTTTAAACGTAAACATATTTACTAAGGAATATAGTCCGATGCTTTTTGGAATTATCTTGGAGTACAAGCACCGCGATCCTCATCCTCCAGATCACCCCATTTATCTTAAAGCAATAATAAATTGGTTTCTTTCTATACTTTTTAGAGATATCTGGCAGTACGGCAACCGTAGTTCTCATTCTAGATATCCCCTGTTATTTCAAATAAATTAATAAACAGCAATTATAACATGGTGAATAGATGACCTAGGAACTAGTATTGACCAAGTATGAGCTACATTGAAATAGTACTTGCTTGGCACGATGATAGCAACTTTAAAGAACTGTGATTAATTAAATTCATATTGGTAATAAATTGGTGTAATCAAACTCGGGCGAGGGTGCTAATCACGCTATATGACGTTCTGAATAAACATCTCGGTTTATTATAATTATATCAGTCTTTTTATATAACCTACATTTCTATACAAATATAAACAATGGCTATATTTTGCATATCTAATAGCGTATGATTCTTTGGACCTTACATCTGTTGATCATTAAGTAATGCTGAGCTTGCAATTCAGTAAAAATATAATTTCAATATGTGAAATTGTTTTAACACTCTTATAACACTATTGTTATAACACTGTTATTTTAATATGTGAAATGGTTATGAAATAATGTAATTTATTATGTAATTTAAATAACTGGTTATAAAAATATATGCAATAATAATTTGCTTGCCTTTAAAGAACATAATTGCTTCTGAGATGATATCTTTTATTCTAGGAAATTTATTAATAGCGAGTTTTCCTTCACGAGATGCTTAGAAATATAAAACACTATGAAACATTTGGCAATAGAATTAATATGATCATATAATACATTTCAATATAAATAAGAATATTTCTTTGGCCAAATGGTACATGACAATATATTTTGTTTAGAGAATGTCTGGGAGCATAGGACACGCCTGAAGCGGTTCCCATCCTCCAGATATCTCCTGTATGTAAACACTTTGTATCAACAATACAAATGCTTTCGGGGAATTATCTGTGAGTATAACCACAGTAATGTTCATCCTACTGATAATTCCACCTGTTAGAAAGCTAAATAAAAATTTAAATATAAATATTGCTTAGGAATATCCAGGTGAAAATATAAAATGAAAAATCTATTAACATTAAACGTTTTAGAGTCTACAGATTGGATGAATCTGTATTCTCCCGACTGTGAATCTGTATTCTCCAGAATATGTATTCATTAAATTTGTTGTTATTACTAATTTTCTTTTAAAAGGCTTTGAATTTAAACATTCAGTATTATCGTGCATATAATATTTACGTATGTAATACGAAATTTTTCCAAATAATTTTTTCTTGCTAAAAAATTTAAAAGAGTCTATATTTCTCGGTACAAGTACATACCTACGTACGTACGGCTGACGTTCAAGAATGACTCCTTACCTATTGGACCGATTTGCATGAAATTTTGTAAGCAGGTACACATAAGTGTTCCGCAAAAGTGATTTTTTCATGAATCAAGTTTTTTAATTAGGCTGAAATTTTGCACACATAAAGCGGCATTATTATGCGTCGAATAAAAGAAGTCCACTGACTCTGTCTTGTACAGTGCGCGACGTTGCTACGTTCAAAGTTTGAAAATATTTTTCAACATATCTCAAAAACTGTAAAAGATAAGACATTTGAATTATTAAAATAGACTAACATTTTTTCAAACATATTTTTCTAAATTCACAATTTAACATATAGACAGGCTGTTTTCTTTCTGCAAATTTTGCGGTTCATTTTCTCGAAAAGTTTGACAATAATTTTTTTTAAAATACTTGTACCGAAAGATACTTTAATATTTAAGGAATTAAGCGAGTAAAAAAAACGGGCGACGTAAGTATCGGGTTAATTTGACTTCGGAAAAATATAGTCTGTCCTAAATATCTCCGCTGCTACGAAACTTGAAACTCGGGGAGCATATGTATATCTAAGAAACCTCAATTGTACCAATTGAACAATCGAATTGAACAACTGAGCCTCAATTGAACAACTGAATACACTGAACCGAGTAATACCTTGTATATTTTTATACATTTTGATAGTCCTTGTAATACTATTTAAAATTATGCCACACATGATCGCTCTAACTCTTATCGTTTGAAAGATATGACTCTTAGTATATGAAAATGACGCAACTTGTCGCCATGACAACCGACATTCAATAGTCATATATACATGTAAGACCTAAGTAATAGCACATACATGGAAAGCTATAGGAAAAAATATTTTACGTTGTTTGAGACCTATAAGACAATAAGACATATAACTTGATGATTTTGCAATTGAATAAATGGTGTTATCAGTGGCGGATGCACATTATAATTTTAGGGAGGGGGGTCCAAAATGATCATTTTATTCAGAAATTCAGTTTTAAAACTAGAACACTGAAATTTTGATCGCATATAGCATCTTGTATTATGAGTCGAAAGAAATTAGTACCATGCCTGAAACTTCAGTAGAACCCGACGCTGCCACGTTTAAACTTTCCGATATATCTCAGGAACTATAAAATACAGAATACTTGAATAAACTTTATCACATAGGCCACCAAAAGCTCGTTCAATTTTATTTGAAACATTTTTTTTAAGTAAAATTTACCGTATTTACAGGGTGTTTCTTGTTTTGCAAAATCCTATGAAAGTTAAAAAAAAGTAAAACTTGGGAACATGCGTAAAACCTAGAAATTTCAAGTTTGCGCAAAGCCAACGCGGGAAAAGTTACCCAAGAACGGCAGTGGGAAACATATAAGTCAAAAACGGCAACAGGCCGTACCAAAGCGTGACCGTGCCGTAGACACATATGGGGACCTTGGAACTAATGGGTAAGCAAATGCATGCATAGACGAATTCACAAGGCCAATGCAGTCTGGCGTGCTTGGCACGTCAGACTGCTCTTTTAGAAATTATTCGAAAGAGAGTCAAGAGCTATCGTAGACCATGGCAAATCCGACTCTGTCATAGCCAAATATGTGAACCGGGGGGTTCATGGGTAGGCGATTAATACATGAACTTAATTGTTTAAACTTTTAACACACTTTTATTTTATTCAGTTAGTATATATTTTTAATTATTTGTAAGAACAAGCGAGTAAATTTTTAGAGTTATTGCTAAGTACATGACGTCTTCTTTTGACCTAATTTTAATTTCCATGAATTACTGCAATACATTTTAAAAGATTGCGCAATACTCTACATCAATAAATTTTTATGTAACAACATATTTTATATTACTAAGAACATCATTAATTAATTAATACTTGTCCTATATAAGTTTGACTTCGATTTAGTTATTCAACTATAATTCTTATTTTTTAATTATTCAAGTTTCAAATTTTTTTAGATGTTCTAATATTCTATCCATGCAACTACAATTGCGGTAGATTTTTAAATTATATTTTTCAATTGTTCAGAAACGTTGCTGTAATTTTTTTTTAAACTTTCTAGAAAGACTAGATATTTTTATAAAACTGTTTAAATCGTTTTTGATTAGGACAAAAATATCGATAACCTACTTTATTTTTGGTATGCACTGTTTATTCATAATATTTTCCTAAGTTACATAGAGAGTACATATCTTCTTTTTATAGTACGTTATAAATCCTAAATTTATGTTTGCATTTATTTTTGCAGTTAATTGGCAGATTTTCCGTTTTGTACTTCAAAGGTGAAAAATTATACGATTTGAGTATGGCAGCACATAAACTACGTAGAATTGATTATTTATCAACAGATGAAAAAGATTTTCTCCTTGTAAATTCTTACCGACAAATTCAATATATTATGTCACGATTCCAAATTATAAGTAGCATTGCATTTGTTTTCTTTTTTGTTTTACCATTTTTGAAACAGGACACAACAGTTGCACTACATGGATATATTTATTGCAATATGGAGAAATCTTGGTGTTATCAAATACGTACACTTTTAGATTTGATGACGTTTTTCTATTATGTTTTTCCAATTATGGCTGGTAAGTTTGTCTGGTTATTTTTCATATACTAAACCCCCGAATATGTGTTATACACTAACGTAACGTAAATAATAATCGATTTATAATTGAATCAGTTTATGAGTAATGTAATATTGTTGCGATTATCACTATGCCTCCACCATATATGTCACGTTAATTCTTTTCTGGACTCGATAGTTTTCAGGTAATCTAAATCAATTCATTCTTTACAAAATTAAATCCGCCCAAAACTATCTTCCGGGATTTATATGGAACGTAACAATTTCTTTGTGTACTCTGTGTATGAATTCTTGTGTATATAATTTCTTTGTGTATGATAATAATTATTATGGCAATAACAAATAAATGATTTGATTTCAAATTTAAATTAATATAATCATAGAATAGTTAGCGAAGATAAATTTTTCCAACGCATAATAAAAAAAAAAAAATTCTCTACAGTAGATTAGTTGCAAGTTATTAATTAGACGAAAATTAGTGACAAGATTATTTAAGTAGTAATGCATTAAAAAATTATTCACAAGATGAAAATCGCTTGAAAATTGCAAACCTGTCAATCAATAAGACAAATATAAGCACTTACATGTGTCGCTGTATTTATAATCTAAGAGCACAAATATATTAACGCGATTTACTTGAATTCTATTAATTGAAAATGTTACCAACAACTAGCTGTTTATTAGTGCGACTTCCCTACACCACCTGTCGCTCGCTACATTGCGCTCTTTACCTTCCTTAAGCGGCATACATTTCATACCTAATAAAGTACTATGAACTGCAGTAATGGAAGATGCCATTTTGCTTGCTAATTACTAACACAAGGTGTAATGTATTTAGTACACACAGATTGATCTGCTAAACCCCCTTGAACTGCCTTCAGTCCCTTCCTCTTATAGAACTCGCTTTCTTCACCAACTATTAGTGTGAAGATGTATCATTCGCGTCATTTAATCATCGAAATAATTAATAAAATACTGTCTGATTTCAAATTGACTGTAACAATTAATAAAATGATGTCTTTCTTCCTTTTTTTACGTTATAATTTACATGGTAAGGTGAATTCAATTTAATATGACAATATAATTAAGTACAAACTATTTTAAAACAATAAGAGGTTCAAGTGCTTTGGAGCAATTGTCTAGTTAGGAAAAGAATGGTGCCCTTTCTCCAAAATGTTTTATTGAAAACGAGAATAAAATGAATGTCTGGCGCGTTTTGACACTACAACTGTGTCATCATCAGATTAAAAAGAGCATTAACAGAGAAGAATTAGTATTTAAAATTACTGAATGTCAAACAATCATTATCATTAGCAACATGAAGTCTCATAATACAAAAAAAAAATTAAAACAATAAAGCAACACAAATGTGATGCACAAACCTAAATTCAGCTATAGGCATATTTAAATTTTAAAAGATGACTAGAAGAATAAAGAATATTTTCATGCTTAAAACTTTAATTTGCTACATTGCATGGTAAATCTTAAATAACAATTTTAAAATTACTCAAACATGGCTTGAAGATCACATTCGCTACATTAAGATGAATTCCAAAAAGTCTTAAGATTGCAAAACAAATTAAAATTCACACATTCACCATTGCGAACATTTTCAAATAAATTTAAACATTATTTTAAAAAAATTATGAATAATATGCTTTAATTTTCACACGTAGTTTCATTTTTACGGTGCAAAAATGAAAAGGCGCATCAAAAGGAAAGATATTAACGAACCAAAACGAACATTTTTCTTCTTAAATGCAAATGGTCGAATAGTATTGCTTTCAGACGTAAATAACTTGAAGGTTAGCAATTAGATGAGTTAGCCCAATTTCAAATACTTGTTGATGACATGTATATACAAATAGCTTAAATAAAGCCAGACGAGGCAGGTATGTCTTTCTAGCATTAGGGAAGCTTTCATCAGTACACCTTTTTAGTAGTTGATTCATACTCTTCGACTAAACAACTACACCACCGTCTGGATGTTAAGCTGTTTTCAAATATATATTAAACGTCACATTTCGTCTAATAGCAGAT